>JARJDV010009761.1:0-255884 GCA_030264675.1 Anaulacaspis nigra
TTTCTAATGTGATGTCGTAAATAATTACATTTCTTCCGCTTACATTGCAAACGCATACTGAATCCTACGAGATTTATCAAAATAATGTAATAAGTATTTTACATTTGATTTGATTTGATCTATATGGCCCTTTACAGGATATGATTTAAATGAATATTTTCGAAGGTATTACAGATTTAACAATTGTGAGTCGCAGTGTTTGCGGCGGTATCGTGCGAAGCCGGGGCGGGTCGCTAGTTATTTAATAATAATAATAAATATTTTTACTGAATTTACTCATTCCAAGCAATTGCAATTGTTTATTTGGAAATACTCATACAAAAACGTACAACAACCCTCTATAGTTAGGGATTATATTTAATAGTTTAATAGTTTAATTTATACATTACAAATAGGTGCTTTTCTAAACAATTTGTGTTTCCTAATCAATATCACAAAGAAGGATATAATCTTCGTTGATCTAGTTGCAATGGAATCCCTTGATAACAGAAAGCTGACACCAAAACTGACTATTAACTAATTAACTACTTAAATACACTATTTAACATCTAACCTGGTAAAGCTAGCCGTCTAAGCTAAAATAAATAAAACGTATACGGCATGGCTTGCTAACCTATCATACCTTACCTCAATTACGTTTATAAATTAAAGCTACATAAGTAGGATGGATGATACAACATATTTTGCGTTTCATTAGTAATTCCCGTTGATATTTTAAAATTATTTCTTGCTCTTCTGTTCACACGTCTACCCACACAGTTTCACTTTCATAAAGGGTGCAATAAAATATAAACGCTATCGAGTTGGTGTTTTTCAAAGAATGGAATTATATATAACAACTCGATTTAAATTTCTGCAGTGGGCGGCATTCCCGTGACGAGTTATGCGTAGGCTGGGAACAAATTGATTCCAAGTCAATAACTGCCATCCCCTGCCGACTTCGATATTTTCGCGTGACAAATATCAATAGCGCGTCAGATTTCCATGAAATATATCCTCGTACTAAATAATCATATTATCAAGCGGAAAATGGGCGACAAACAATCGCATGTTTTTCCTCGTTGCTTTACATCCTGCCCTATATTCCGGAAAATCTCGCTCGTAATCGGTCGTTTGTTTACAATGATTGAAAAATCGAAGAAGAATGCATTGGACTTTGATGAATTTACATGCAGAGCAGTAAAACATACAGCATTGTAAAATTGATGGGAGTAAATAGGTTATTCAAATAAGTCTGAAACGAAAATTTGTTGCGTACGTGTTAAATACTGAAAATAATAATTCTGTTTTGTTATAATTCTAGAAACATTCATTATATACATTTACCGAAGCCTTGTAATAATAGTTTGCGTGTCGTTGGAATTATTTGTTGTCCCTGCATTTTCACCATCTCTCTCCTCTATATTAAACTCGTTCTTTTCCTTTTACACTTCGGTTGTTTTCAATCCTCATTTTCCATTGGAATTCGACGACAGTTTTTCCTATTTTCCCATATGCACCATAACATAATGTTTAATGCCCAACTCCATAGAGTCGATGGAATTCCACTATAAAATGCATCGAACAATTTATGCCTTGCGCTATTGTGATATGAACGTCATTAGTGTACTTTAGAGAATACGGAACATTCACGAACATTAATGATCCAGGCGGTGGTAATGCACTAGAATTCGATGGAAACTAATTTTCCTGCGCACACCTACGTAATGCTTTTATGACGGAATGATTAAAAGCCCGCAACGAACAAATAAACCATTTTATGCAGCAAAATTCCAACTAAATATAATTAAGCTTCTTATTTTAATACACAGAAATAATGATTTATCCGCGCAAACTGTTTGAATTTACTGAAAGAATCACTCTTTTATAACTTTCAAACACGAAACGCACCCGCTTTTCCAGAGTTTCGCTTCGTTGCATTATGATTTATCGGGAAAGGGCAAAGTTTCTCCCATTTGAACTTTTCCTCAAAATTGGAAAATTATATGCATTGCTATTATGCAAAGTTTCGTATTGAATTCAAGGGAAATCCCGGATTTCCATTTCCAATTCAATCATTTGTTTTGTTTACATTTTACTGCTACTTGTATTTAAAGCTTATGCGAGTATTTTGTATGTTTACAGGAAAATGTACTGCTCCAACAAAGAGGCAGTTGCTCTATAAAGGTCATTGATTTTGGCAGTTCCTGCTATTCGAGTCAGCGCGTTTATACGTACATCCAGTCGAGATTCTATCGCTCGCCGGAAGTAATATTGGGATTAGCGTATGGCACTGCCATTGATATGTGGAGTTTAGGTACAGTTGCTACGCTCGCCTTGCAATTTTCATGCATTCACCGAGCTGGAAACCATTCACGTCTGAGGTTAAATTATTCTGTAATAAACAATCGCTAATTGCAGGCTGCATACTGGCCGAATTGTACACGGGGTATCCGCTATTTCCGGGCGAGAACGAGCTGGAGCAGTTGGCGTGCTTGATGGAGGTGCTCGGACCACCCGGTGAAGAGATTGTTAATGCTGCCACACGAAGAAGATTATTTTTCGGTAAGAGATTTATTGCATTCATATTTATTTATAGTTTATAGAATTCTCTAGAAATGGAGAATATTTTAATAGCATTGTCATTTCGCATAGTTCGTAGGTAATTAAATTGTGGCATTATAAATGTTTACAGATTCCCGAGGAAACCCACGCTGCCTGACGAATAGTAAGGGCAGGAAACGTAAACCAGGCTCAAAGAATCTTGCCATTGCTCTACGATGCAACGATACGCTCTTCATCGATTTTATCTCCAAATGCCTCGAGTAAGTTTGCTAACTCTTTTTTGCTATTCCTTAGCCGCCTCCAATCTATCCTGTACGAATGCGCAGAAGAAATAGACTGTTTGATAAATAGTCAGCATAGCTTCATCGGACCGTAATTTTCTGCGTATTTCACGATGCTATTTCGCAGAAACCACTGGAGTAAATAAGCTGAATTTTTTCAAAAATAATCCTTAATTCTCTGGGAATATATATTTAATATTTCCATATTTTCCCGAGCCGACACTTTCAAAGCAAAACACAGAATAACATTTATTCCCATTTAGTTTTATTGTCGTTTAATAGATTGGTGGAAGACCATGAATGTGTTATTTTCCACATAACAGAAAATGGGGAAAAGTCCGCTGTTATTGCGCATTATTTCAATTAGTTTGAGTGAAATATTTTGCTCGTAATGTGTTCGCTTCCGTTCTAATGCGCATCTGTCTTGTTTCCGGTGACGTTTCGATTGATAGATGGAATCCTCGCAAGCGAATGACGCCGGACGAGGCACTCCGACACCCCTGGATCCTTTCTGGCACTACGCAAAAATCGGGATCCAACTGCGTCGGCAGCGAATCGCTGCGGCATTCCCAATCGGAGGCGAGCGTCAATCAGGAGTCGTCCTCGCACTCCTCCAGCGGGACATCGAGCAGCTACTCACGCCAGCACTACAAATGCGTCGTCGTCAAAAGTGGTGATAAATTACTCAAGGCCAAAATAGTGGACAGTAGCAAACTGAACGATAGTAGCACGTCAGTGGACTCGAATCTTAATGATTCGAGCACTTTTCTGCCTCCGATTCTCTAGAAATTACTCAAATCGTGTCGCTAGCACGATCCAGACACTATACACGTTTGAACAACTCTTGAGAGATCTGCAAATTTTGCGAAACTTTGCTACTACAGTGGTGAAAACTAAATTCCTCTTTTAATCCTTTTTCACTATTAATTTTCTCCGTTTATTTCAAAGCCACAACGTACACGTTTATTTTATACCGTTTGATATTATACTCTGAAAAGTTCAAGAAAGTTTTCTCAGTTGATGCATTAACAATGGGCCAAAATTGATTTAGCAAAACTCTTGAGAATGAAGCTCACTAAACTAGCGAAACTTATACTATGTAACGTTTGACTGCTCTTAGAAAGGAAACCCATCATCAATCAAAGACCAAACGAAACTCTTTTTGGACCTATGGACCTATAAACGAACATATTAAACAAAGTATTAACAAATCTATTAAAATTATTATATATACATATATATTAGTGAATAACGACTAATTAGGCTACTAGTGTGTACTATTCTAACGCAACTTTTCATCGAGATATCTGGCAAGATAACGCATTTCACAATCACCACTTTGTATTAGACGTTATTCATCTCTTGATGATGCTAAAACTATTATGGATGGAGGTATTTTAGAGTAACGTAGGAGGAAAGCAAACAGTCTGACGAAAACCGACTGAAATGAGTAGAAGAGAAAATATTTAGCATCATTAGAAAACAAGAACTTAATATTTAAGTATATATGCTTGTTATATCATTGATAATTTAATATAAAATTGGTCAAAATGCAAAATTTGAAAAAAATTAATTAAATATACCTACATGTTAAATGTAATTAACATTTAAGACTAAACAAAGTATTCAATTAGTTAGAAAATGCGTAAAGTATAGTAAACAGCCTTGACTAAGATACTAAATATATCTAAACGTAAAATGTAAACTAAGACAGAATTGTTGCTACACTTTTTACATTTCGTTTACATACGTTTGAGCTCTCTTTCTCCATCTATCTCTAACTCTCGTTGTATTTATTGTTATTGCTTGCTGCGCTGTGCATTTATTACGATGTAAGATACATTTAGTGGATAATTCAGTATCATGATTTCTTCTCGATGTTATTGTTTCCAACTTTTAAGGCAAAAAAATTAAATCTCAGCCAAACTATGTTAGCTTAGGTACTTAATAATTTAAGTAACCAAAACTTACTGAACTAAATGTATTTAAGGAGTAATTTTAGCCTTTAATAATATTTGTAATGGCTAGAAATGCGACAGAATTGTAATGGGATGACGAAGATTTACCTTAGTGTTTAAATACATACACACAACATGCGTTAAATGCAAATCCCCCAAATTGTGATATAAATTGATAATATTTAATATTAATATTACAGATATAAAATTAGAATTGTAAACTATCATATACATATTATATATTATCATACATATAAATGAATTATGTTAACATAGTGATTAAAGGGCGCTTTGTTCGTTTGGCATTTCGCTTACGAATTAATGCAGAGACAAGGAAAAAAGTGCACAAGCGCAAAAAATGTGCTAGATTTTGAATTAATTGAAACGATTTCATACACACAGATTATCGATCAAGATGATGCAAACGAGCTGTGTGTTTTGTAGTACCCTGGCCTAGATAATTGATACTTCTATTATACATAAATATAAATAAACAAATCTATTATACTACCGTAAACTAATCAATGAAAATTTATGCAAAGAATGAAGATGCTATGTTATTTGAGATAGGAATATAACTTTATGTGAAGAGAATTAAAAGAGAGTAACTGAAATTATTGTGAAACTAATCAAATGTGTGCATTATTTAGATTAAAGTAAAAAAGGAAAAATTATTAATATGGTACTTGATTGTTAATTCGAAAATATTTATCAGTAAAATAATATTTTGCTGCCTATTAAATGATAATTGCTAAATGTAACTCTATTGATAGATTAAGCCAAACTTGTGTTTGAAAGTTCTTTTTTGTATTTTGAGCAAACAATTGTGGTACTAATTTGTTTATTGTATAGTTTACACGTACCAATATTAAAGGATCGAAGCATTTTCCTGCCAATAGTACTCTCTAACAGAGAATGTTTTAGATATGATTTAGTCAGAATTAAATTGTGTAGAATATAAGTATTTCTAAAATACCACTAATGTCATTGATAAATTTATATTCGTAAATCCAGTCAAAGTCAAATAATTGAAGATAGTTGGCGATAAAACTTGTATTATACTCATTTCTTAAATACACAACCCATAGAGAAATATTAAAATTATAACAATTTTGTATGACATAGTGTAGAAAATTTATAGATTTTCTCGATCAGAAAAATAGAGACAACAGTTCTATGATTGTTTTAATTATAACGATTAAATAAATGTTTAAAATTGTCTTTATTTTAAATTATCAAGCATCATTTGGTATCAGTAATACTTATGTCGGTTGAGAAACTTATTAATTTTTAAGTTATAATAAATAGCAATCAATAGAAGTTGCTGGAGTTTCCGGACCAATAACTTCTGCAAATGTCTTTCCATTAAAACTCCACTTATCGAAACTTATCATCTTGACTGTTTCGAAGCCCATTTTCTTTGCAATGCCTTGTGTGATAAATGAAGAACACAATGCGGTAACCAATTTTGGTTGGGGCATTGGCCCCAAATCCCAACCGACGTTTCTTCTGACATCCACACCTTCTTTAAGTTGTTTAGCCAAGTCAATGGAGCATTTAAATAGCAATTTAGAGAGACCATGGCCCCGATGTTCCTTCAATGTCGCTTGAAACATAATCTCTATTAAAGCATCTATTTTATAGTGTTGAAATATATCAAATTCATCAATTAGATCAATCATAAATTGCAACAGACATTTTGCAGATGGAGTTTTGCACTTCTTTTGATAGTCTACAAAATAGGTATCTTCAGATATCGTGGAAAGCTGTAATAAGAGAAGAATTAGCGTTGGAATTATGTTGGTAGCCTATATTTACCTCAAATATATTAAAAGCAGCTGCAGCCACTTTTCCAGTATCATTTTCAATTGCAATAAGTGAAATGCCATCTTTAACTGCGTGCAAGCAAATTTCCTCCAGTTCTTTAACGGCATCAGGATGTTTATACAATTCACATGCAATTGATACAGTTTCATCCATGAAAAATGCTTCTCTCATTACTTTCATTCCATCCTCTAACGTTTCTTTAGTTATTGAGATTATTTTATACTTCCCTAGAAAATAATGTCCACTTTTAATGTTTTTAAAATAATATGCATTTTTATAATACCATCAGAAGAACTACCCCAAACTATTGGCTCCATATTGAATTTGAGACACCTGATTCAAGCAAAATAAAATATTTACACTGGAGGTATTACATAATACATAATTCGCTAAATTATAATAATTGCTCACTAACTACGTGAATCGTCATAATGTATATTTTGGACGAAAATATATATTATGGCAATAATATTTAATTATGCTTATATAATAACAGACTGATAAACATTTTTTATGATTTAAATATTTAATGTATTATTAAAATTAAATTTTTGAATTTACCATGTACTTAACTATAGATAACTTGCATAACTCCTCGAGCACTTCCCCACTCTATTATTTTTCATCAATTCATATGAAGATTTGAGGTTAGAGTCGGTTTGTGTTTGGCGTCGGATATATTTATTCTTTAAAACGGGATATAAATAACTAATCAAGATGGTAAGTTAATATTGCGAAAGAATAATATGTTATTAACCTACTGAAATTGTAATTTAGACTATCGGTAAAAATAATAAGATGATCCAGCACATAAACTACCGCGTGAGAATCACGTTGCAAGATTCTCGCACGTTTATCGGTACTTTCAAGGCTTTTGACAAACATATGAATATGATTCTCGGAGATTGTGAAGAATTCCGTAAAATTAAGCCGAAGAATTCGAAAATTGAGCGTGAGGAGAAGAGAGTTCTAGGATTTGTATTATTACGAGGTGAAAGCATTGTTTCACTAACAGTAGAAGGCCCACCACCACCAGAAGAAGGTCTGCCTAGAGTACCCATTCCAGGAGCTGCACAAGGCCCTGGAATGGGCCGCGCTGCTGGAAGAGGAATGCCTGCAGGCATAGGTGGAGTACCTGTTGGTTTGCAGGGTCCAGTACGTGGAGTTGGAGGTATAATACATTACATATGAAGAGGGGTGTTGCTATAATGACACTGTATTTTAGGTCCATCACAGCAAGTTATGACGCCGGGTGGACGTGGACAAGTTGCTGCTCCACCACAAATGAATCAAGGACCACCTAGAATGGGTGGCCCACCACCTGGCATGATGGGACCTCCACCAGGAATGATGGGAATGCCACCAGGCATGCCAGGAATGGGACGTGGTGGTCCACCGCCACCAATGGGTATGCGTGGCCCACCACCAGGCATGATGAGAGGTGGACCACCTGGCCCACCAAGGCCATATTAGTTATAACTGCGTTTTCCAGGAGAATCTTTTTCATTTAAATTAATTTTACCTTTAAGAAGTTGAATAAAGCGATACAATTTTCTAAAGAGAATTACAATTGCATCATTTCTAGAAGGCATCTATTCAATATTTTTATTTAATGGTACATAAACAGAAGTTGTTAGTCCCAGGCTACGAAATTTTACAGACGCCGTAACGCACTGACTCGTATGAAAAGTGGCAGAACAATAATTTGTGACACTACACCGTCTTTATTCGAAAAATCTGAAAACTTACAAGTTGTTTATGACTTTCGACCAGTATTTCTTAACTTAGGCGCCAGCGTCTACAAGTAAGAGTTTTGATGAACCAGGTGGGTGTTTTAAATTTTCAATATTTGAGTGGCGGTGCAGTAAAAGAGTAAATTTTGATCTTATTGTTGAGTTTTTCACGGTAGTTGGCGAGTAGGTAATTTTCTGGCAGTAAAATGGGCGATTGTTTAAAAACGGTTAAGCAACACGACTGCGTTAGACCGTAAGAATAGTAATATACACCAATACCTCGCTTTGCGTTGTTTTCGAAGTTGCGTGGCTGCTTAATTAGTACTAATTTTCACTGTGCGTCGCTAGATTTTCGAAGTTGCGTGTTTTCGGGTTCGACTTTTTAATATTTTTCTTGTTTTCTAACGGATGAACCTCTTAACCCTTTGCACTCCGCGCGTTTTTTGAGCAAGTCGACTCTACAGTTCCGCGCATTTTAATTCACACTTACCCCTTCCATGAATAGTTAGTGACTCTGTCATCCAATCTTATTGCTTTACCCTCCAAGCCTACTTATCCCTACTTGGTTACCTATTAGTTACCGTTTTGGCGACAGCGGTGTTCTATGCTTACCATACCGAACCGTGTAGCAACTCCGGCGACAACGGAATGCAAAGGGTTAATTCACTTGTTTGCGTCGCGTTTTTTAGGAACATAACAACGACGCAAAGCGAGGTATGGGTGTATATCAACGCGGTTTATAATTGTAGTGTTGTTTTTTAAAACGAGTACCTGGCAGAGTACGTAATAATTATAACCGTATGGTTATTACAACTATAAATAGAAAAGCAACTAAAGTCATTTGAACTATAAACCATAGGAAAATCGTAAAGTCTAGTTGGATAAGAATAAAAATTATACACGGTTATATATTTTTAGACTATAGTTTTATTTATTCATCAGTCAATATCTATTTTCAAATCAATTTGCACTTGCATTTCGTTTTTATAGTAATTCCTTAAAAAGTTGATTAATCGTATATAAACAAACAAAATAAAACAACATACAATAATATTATATCAATATAATATGAATTATAATTTATGTTATTATTCTTATAGTTTAGTAATAATAATAATAATAGTACATAGTTAATGGTTCTCACAATAAGTAAATATGAAAGTTCTTAACGTATCCATGAGTTGATGAGGTATATACTTGATGCGAATTGTTTGTTATGTGTATGGCCTGATGCTTATTTACAACATGCGAAATGTGTTTTTTTATGTGTTATGACATTGAATACCTAATAGTATGTTCGCTTAATATGCTTCATTAATTCTATCTAGTTAACATACATATTTACCTAATCAAATAATTAGTAGTACAACAGCCGCCATTCAAATCACCGCAAGTTTGTGCGCTCGCGCAACTCACCCGACCCAGTTAGGTTCAGGGGAGGCGGCAGGCAAAATGCTGTGTGATCGAATGGCGTTGACAGTGCGCTAAATAAAATGTGTTCTCATTCAACTACGAATTCGCTAATATGACTTATGCAAATATACATTCTTTTTGTTTTGTTTTATTGCTTGCGGGCTTTCAACATTTTGCGCTTTCATATATTGTAATTGTTATTATCGTTCAGCCCTAGGCACTGCAATGAGGTAAATCGTCATGTCTTATCACAGAAACAAAAAATATTACTAACATACTCAATAGTAGTCTTAAATACTTATACAACGCGTGCGCTTGTTGCTTGCACACGCGTTGAAATCATTCTCGTAGCGTTCACGCATCTCATGCATTCGTCCATCGATTAAATTAGTATTCCCTAGAAACAATTGTGCTGCGCGTATATTTCGACCAGGCGCATTCTACAATTACATAGTACGTATTTAGTCTTTTGTATTCAGTACGTTTTGTTTTAGATTTCAGGATGCGCAAAGCTACTACGACGCCTTCGCATACTGAATGACGGAGCTGTATCTAACCGGCGAGAGATCTTTGGTCATCGGTGCTGCCGCCACCATCGGCTCGTCGCAAGACTCCATCGACTTGAGGATCATCTTCGAACGTTTGCGTGGCGGTAGGCTGAGCTCCGGGTCGGGCGAAACGGACGGCGCAGGAGATACGGGATTAGAGCTTGGTGGAGTTAACATCGGTTCGGCTCCAGCGAGGGCGGCTTCCACGCGTCGGCGAATATCGTCTCCAGCGTGCAACGGTGCCGCATCGTAGGTGGCCATTGCCGGAATTGGAAAGTATGCTGGATGCTGGCGTGAGATTAAGTTCAGCACAGCCATCCCTTGTCCGTTTTGCGCTTCTTCGCTGTCGGCGGTATCCATGACGCGTTCGCGGGCGCTCGCTGCAGCCGCAAGAAGTTCCACCCCCGATGTGGGATATGAGAATGTAGGCGACAGTCGATCGCGTGCGTAAATGTAGTAACGAATATCATGTTCGTAACTGATTGGTGCGCCTTCTTGGACAGGGATTTGCGCCAAATTCAACGGCACGTCTTTGTTCTCCTTATCGCTGAACGAGCTGTACGAGTCGCTGCTGGCCGGACTGGATGATTGCGGTGGTGAAGGTGGTACCATCGACGAAGGTGATGCAGGCGAAACGGGCGCATTTTCCGAATGGCTCTTGATATGCGCCTCCATGTTCTTCTTGGATGTAAAGGTATCATTGCAGATGGTACATTTGTAAACTTTCTCGCCGTAATGCGCGACTTGATGCAACTTCAAGACATGGTTATAGCCGAAGGATTTGCCGCAAATCTCACAAGAGTAGGGTTTTTCACCAGTATGCGTACGTGAGTGGACCTTTAATTGCTTGCTGCAGGTGAACCCCTTCTGGCATACGGTGCAGACGTAGGGCTTTTCACCTGTGTGCGTTCGCATATGGATGACGAGCTGGCCGGACTGAATGAAAGTCTTTGCGCACACGGTGCATTTGTGTGGACGCTCACCGGTGTGGATGCGCATGTGACGGTGCAGCTTACCAGAGTGCTCAAAGGCACGCGAGCATACATCGCATTTATACGGCCGTTCCTTGGTGTGGATGCGTCTGTGCACGCTGAGATTCTCCTTGACGCTGAAGGACTTGTTGCAAAACTCGCAGCGGAAGGGTTTCTCACCAGTATGCGTACGGTAATGACGCGTGAGACGTGCTGGTACCGCAAATGTCTTCGAGCAAATGTTGCAGCGGTAGGGATCCTCCGTATCCTTCTGGTGAGTGCGTTGATGCGCTTGGAAGGACGACTTTGACGTGAACGTTTTGCTGCAGATTGCGCATTGGATGGTTTCCGCTTGAATGTGCGCGGATTGTGGTTGCTGCTGCGGTTGCGTCATTTGGTTGCTGTTGTTGCTTGGGAAACTGGGTATTGGCAAGTCGGGACTGCACACTAGGCGCTTCACCAAGTCCTCGTCGCTCGCCGAAGAAGTTGCAGCGGATGAAAGTTGAATTGGTATAACAGTCTCGTTATAGAATCCGACCATTTTCGGTAACGTCCAATCACTTTCTTCTTCTGAAACAATTCAAATCCAAATAAGTACCACAAACCAAACTTTGACAACAAAGAAAATAAACAAACAAATAAACACACCATTCACTTCAGTCTTGCACTGTTTGATCAACTGCTTAATAAAAGTCTCTTGGACTTGTTGTAAATTATTGCACTCTGCCTTTTTCGAGGGCACTTCGCTGCTGGCCATTGTGCACCAGCTAAATCGGAATTGGTCCCGGGGTTCAGGATGCGCTCGAAGCAATCCGCATTAAAGTCAGCTAGCGACTGATCGCATTACACAACATCGATGTGTTCAAATACAGCTACGCCGCGACCGACAAGGTGCATTGGGCAAATGCATTTGGGGAACTGATCGTGACGCGCCAGCTAAGACCACGGCAAGTGCACACGACGCATTGAGGTCCCCGAATGTTCCCCCCGCGCGCGAACGAACGCACGCACCGAAAAAAGAAAACTCCGCCCTGTGCGTACGATGGACTGCATTTCCACATGCGTAGGAGCGAAGCGAAATTCGGGCGATAACCGAAAAGGAGCCGCGCAGGAGCGTAGAGGAGCAGAGGGAGACCTCGCTCGTACGCACTCCTCCTGCTAGGGGTTCTTGACCCCGAAGATCATCGCACGCGGGCTACGAGAGAGATTTCGGGTTCCTGCGCTGCCGAATTATGGTGTGCTGCTTGCCTGCTTGCTTGCTTGCTGCGTGTGGAACTACTCGAAAGAGGCCGTTGAACTTTTACGCAATCGACCCAGCGAAGCGCGACCACGGGGCCACCAAACCGTGCGCTTACAAAATCGAAAACGCGTTGTTCGCTTTTCGAGAGATGAACGCACAAGATGATGAAACTTTTTAAATTTTGATATATTTCTCGTCGTAGGTCAAGTTATTGTAAAAAGTGAAACATGGAGAGACAACTGCCTCAACGACGACAATACAATGTAATTGATAAACGCAATGCAAATGCAACTAATTTTTTGGCACTTGACTTAATAGCTCCCGTGATAAATTGCAATAGCGATTACGTTAGCACGCCTTATCACGTCGTGATGCTAGAACTTTCCATCCACTAGTCGCATGTGAAAAAAGCGTATTTTTTCCAAGTTGGAAATGAATCGGATACGATATTGGCGTTGATGCGTTGACTCCTCGGTTGTTCGTATTGTGTTTGTACATGGACTTATCGCATACACAGAAGCCTCGCGCGCACACCAGCGAGAATGCTGCATGGCGGCGCGCGACTGTGGCCGTCGGCCACGTTCCGTTCGCCTCTCTATGGCAAACACATAGCGCGCTGCACGCGTTGTGCGCACACAGTCAGTCGCCTCCACGTGGGGCTCGCCTCGGTTGGGGCTAAGGCGCGCGCGGCGCTTTTTTACACACGATCACCGACCTCCATCAACCCGTACGAACGTAGGTCGGCCGCTCGAAATGCCACCAACACACGGAGCCGGCCATGAACAAATACGCACTCACACATTAACGCAATCAAGCCATCAAACAAATTCGTTAGCCGCGTTCTCCTTCTACTCTATTCAATGTTGTTTATGAATAATGCTGTGCCGATGCGCGTACGCATAATTATCAGAAAACCATGACCACGCTACGCAACTTTCAACAATGCCAAATCAATCACGCAAACAAACAAATAAACAAACCAACTAAAATGCAAAATCAACTTAGTCAACTTACAATTCATTTGATTCCAGAATGATGCGATGGTGAAGGTGCACAAGAGCAATCTTTGTATGAACTTGAAACTTTCACTTGTCGCACTTTGTTTATTGTTCCTCCTTTGCAGAGTAAAATGTTTATAAATAACAATAGCACTTGATTTGGTTTGATGGCGAATAGAGCCACTGATAGATGATAAGTCACTAGAAGTTGTTTTGCGTAAAAATTGCAAATTGTCGCAGAAGAGAGCGCAGAATTCGTAAAGGCGCGAGCGCGCTTAGTGGAACTTATTGAGCTCTCGGAGCGTGTTTGAATAATACTGACTGCGACTGAATGTAGACCGCTAGCTAGTATCTCGCGATCAGCGCACGTACACATTGAACGCGCACGAGGACGACCTTAGCCCCCGCGCGGTGGCCGGAGCGAGATGGTGCGATCATACACACGTTCGCTCATGGGCAATAAGCATGTAGTAGCATGATACGAATGGAACTCCCGAAGTCGACGTCGAGTCACAACGAACAACAGCGACTTAGCACCGGGTATTTCAATTCGATTAAAGGGTTCCGCAAACCCACAAAAATATCCAGCAACCTCATCGAAAAAATCTAATGACCCAATTACCTAACGAATGATCACACACCAAGGTGACCCTTATAGTCCAAATTAAAAATTCGGGATTTTTGTAAAAGTTTGAGAGTTTTGAAGAGTTGATTTAGTTGCTGGGTGACTCAGTATCGAAGAGCGCGTGTAGTCAATGCATGTGTCCCAATGAGTCTGGCCTGAAGTGAGCGCGACCCGCGCCTGTGTGTTGCTCGTTGATACATTGAGGTTGTACACTAATTGTATATGTGTGTTGGTGTTTGCGCGCCTGCCTGCGCGACTCGAGCGGGCACGTGGAGGCGTCTGACTGTGGCCGGCATGCACGAGGCGCGCGAGGACCATCAACTCCGTCGAATGAACGCAATTCAATGTTGACTCCGAATCGCTATCTCCGCACATATCATATCTATATTTATAAATATATACTGCTTATTCAGGTAATGTACGTATGGAAATAATTCGCATTGCATACGCTGCGTGCAATGAGCTTGCTAATCATATTATTTAAATGCTTTTTTTCCATCCAAACAAACATTACACTTTTAAATAGCGTACAATTGCCTGAATATTTTAATCATTCACAATCGAATATGCGAGTAAATTGCACACATCCTGGCGACACACCGCGTTTAGTTTGTCTAATGCTAGGTCATTAGGGAGAATTAACTAACGGTAATTTAGTTAAATCTTTCCAGAAAACCATCGTACACTGATATAAGAACAGTCGTAATGAGCGCGTGTGGCAAGGTGTTAATCGCATCAAGAAGTAAATGTCATGCGCGTGCGCGCAAAAAAAAAGTTTGCGTGCGAATTTCAAGTTTGCACAAGTTTTGCAACGACGCAATAACCTAATGCGCGAGCAATATTTGCAATCCGTATACATATGCAGAGAGAGAGATATAAAGCAGGTTATTATGAATACACGTGTGCCATTTAATGCTTAGATAAACTCAATAATATTCACGCGCAGCACTTGAGCGGCTGTAGTTGTTTTTTGCGCGCTCTCTCTTAATGACTGCATGCGCGCACGATGCGATGGCATTCGCATTGAGCTAGGTTTTATTTTGCGCGTTTTGCGCTGATGAGTGCGCGTAATTATCGTTTGCCTAGCGCGTGTGCGCTCCTCGTTTCGCTGTTATTGTACAACGAAATGGAAAAACAAAACACGTCGCGCTGTATGTATGTGCTCAGAGGCAGAGTTTACTTGACGTTCGGTTGAGGTGGTCCCACCGTGTGCGCAACAGCACACAATTCGCTTGTGCTGATTGCGCCACGTGCTGACGTCGTCGGCCACAGTCGGCCGCCTCACGCGCGCGCGCGCTCTTTTCTGCGCGTGCATTTTGCGAAAAGCGCGTTTCGAGGCCAACGGACGGACACAGCGCGCTGTGTGTGGGGTGCGCTACACCCCCAACGAGATGATCCGACATGCTTCCCCCTCTCGTGCCGTTCTGCGCGAGAAGGGTGACAATCGCAGCGAAAAAGGACAATAAACAATGCGAGAGAAAGTCAATTTGCGATTTTTGGCTCGCCGCATGGAAATGGAGTCAAGGCACAAATTGTGCGCACTTGACTTGGCGTTATTATGCCAAGTCGTCGACGACGACGATCGCCGTTGCATGCGCAGCAGCGCGAGTGTCGAGGCCGCGACTCTCGTAATAATAATCGCAGGCTCCGGCTTACACGCGCCGCGCACAATTTTCAGCAGGACTCCCACACGCTCTCTCTCTCAGCGCTCGTGGAGAATTGATCCGAGTAGGAGCGCACGCTCGCTCAGCACCTTGACCAATCTCAACGCAACTTGTTTTAGGCACTGCGTGTGCCCTGCACACGCTTCAGTGTGCGTTGCCCTGACACTCTCTAAGCGCGTTCTGTTGCTGCGTGAGCTCACTCAGGACACGCGCGCGCACGCTTAGAGCAACAACAACAACAACAACAGCAGCAGCAACGAGGACGAGACCTGGAAAACCGTGCACGGTTATTGGATATCCTCATGACAGACTTTGAAGGAGTAAATGCGACATTATTGTTGTCACATGCGCGCGCTTGAGTCAATTAGAATTATCCTTGACACACGACGCGCGTGTAATACGCTTTGCCTTATACCTTAAAATCCACTTTTGCACATTCAAAAAATGCGCACACTCGGTAACATCATAACACAGATTTTGCGAGCATCCTTGACGCGCGTTTGATAGATTCGTGTGCTCGATTTGATATTTTGAAACAATAATAATAACAACATTTGATAATGAATTTGGGCCAATGTAAAATGTGCGCAAATTCGCAAACATGACCATGGCGAGGAGATAAGTAAACAAATACGCTAAAGTTTTATTTTTGGAATATCTGCTCTCGATAGTTGGTTGGTTCTGTTTTTGGGGAGGAAAAAGTTGCTTGCGGTCGTCGACTTGCGCAACAAGCACGCAGGTTTTCTTTTCTTCTGCGCCGAAGGGGGAAACAGCGGCTAAAGTCGATAATGTTGCGTGGCCCTCCTTTGCTTCTTGCCAACGATGGTCCCAGGAGGAGTGCGTATCCCGAATACTAACAAGACGAATGAATAGTGCGTGAATGTAGGGCCCGGGTGGCGGGTGCTCTGCTTGGTGCGTTCCATCTTGTCGCAGGACGCGTTATTTTTGGGGACGCACAGTCGGGTCGTCGACCTCCTCGACTGCTCGCTGATGTAACACGTATCGACGTGTGCGTGCGTGTTACGCAGCAGGATTCGATCCTGCGTATCCAGGCACGGTTGTTGAAGGGCGGGGGGAGCGGGAGTTTGGCTGCGCAAAACGGGAACGACGCACTTCGCCCTGCAAAAACACGGCGCAAAGGAGAAAGCGTCGCGATGACGCCCTACATTACCACACAGCCACTTTCGCGACTGTGTGCGGCATGGCTTTTCATTGAAAAGCGAAATTTCACTCGCTGCGCGAAAGCGAAATTTCCAGCGCAGGGTGAAAAGTTCATGGACAAGCGCGCTTTCGCCTACATATTCGCGCATGGCACGTTCAAGTGCACGCACGCTCTTTACAAACAAATTCGCACCGAATTGGGTTACGCTCCATTTTGTTTATGAATAGAATTTTCCATCGTGTTGATTCACGCATCACGCCCTTGTTTGCTCGCCTCGCCGATGGAAAATTAAGGACTTCCTATGAAATCAAAGAGCCATGGTAAACACTGTGTCCATGATGTAACAAACAATTGTTTTTTGTCATAATTATGAGCGCATGCTATAAATAAACGCAGCGCAAACAGTGCGCAATGGAACGCACACGTGGAGTGCGCAAAACTACCGCGATGCAAAAATACACTTACAATAATATCACCGTGTGATTACTGTAATTGTTGTTATTCCATGAGCGTGAGCGACAATGTTTGCATTCGTTGTGTTATTGCATTTCGAAGTAAATGAGGTCGTCCTTGTCCTTGTTGGGCGACAGTGCGTGTGCGCGCGTGCACCAACTAATGAGTAACTACGATTGAGAAGAAAAGAAAACTTTTGGACGCCCGTATCATTTCCGTGTAATTCTTTGAGGCTTTCTTTCGACCAAGACGAAGACAGGTTCGTCTTCCTTTGGCTGGTTCATCGGCCCATCCGAAAAGTGCTCAACGCGTGCGGTGCATACACAAAAAGTTTTCAAATTGATATCCGGTCATTGCACCCGGGCCTGCTGCAAGAAGTCTTTTGTGCTTCTTGCTTTCTTCGCTTACCAAAGAGACCAATTGCTGCAATCAACGAATGCACAATGCGCATCAATGCGAGGACACAAAACAAATTTCGCCGCTTTCGTTTGGAAGAATGTCTCTTTCAGGTGGCTGTTGTTGATGGTAACCGATGGGGTTCCAGATCAGGAGGGTCACGATCTCCATAAAGCATGCGAGTCATTAGCGGTGGTCCGCGGCTGCGGTGTTTTGCGCTACACGATCTTCTTTGTTGAGTGAGTGCACTCACTTGACACAAACAGCATGGCAATGTACGCGTGTAGGGCATTTACACGCAGCGAGCGGCTAGGCCAACGCACATCGTCAATAAAAGTGAATCAAAAAAAAGTTCAAGGAACTTTCGATGCGCTCGCCACGCGCTGCAGGTCCACGCCGAAACTTAATGTCGTCGGCCTCCCGAAAATCGCTCTCTGCTCTCTGCTCTCTATTCTCGCTACGCTCAGCAGGCGTGTGTCCTTTGAATATGTGCATGCACAATGTGCTTTGTTTCTCTCGCGTTTGGTCAACGACGCTTTTCTAGCGAGAGAGCTATGACCTATTATAGCTAATGATATTGAGGTTTCCTGTTCGAAAACTTTATAGAATATCAGCTTCTGCGATATTTTGCAAACGCTGCGCCCAAAAACACAGCTAGGTTTCCGGTGTGCGGCAAAAGGGCATTATTGATCTTGTAGAATTTCCCAAAATTTCGGCGGAATGTGCGTGCGCGTGTGCGGCGCCAGCGAGGCCCGTTCTTCCCTCTTCGCAACGTAATAATAAAAAGCTGCACAAGGGCTCAACAGGAGCGAAGGGCTGCGCAACGACCGTACGCAAGGCAACAACAAGAAGCGCTAGGCATAGCCATCAGCTATGCTGGCAGGAACCAGGATGAGCAGCAGGCAACACTGCTTGATGTTGGGGACGTTAGGGCAATGCGTACACTTGAGGGGGGCCTTTATTATTGCCTCTTTGCCAGCGGAGAACACAAACGACAGGGCGATGAACTCGAGCGCACGTGTAAGCTACACACTCGAAAGCGAATGCCCCAAAAATTCGAAACGTAATCGTGGAAACAACCAGGGAACAACGATTCCTCCTAATGTCTTATCAATGATCAGTCATGCGATGCATTAGGTGGACGATGGATGCATTAATGCAATGATGTCCTAATCAGCAATTTATTTTTATGGCGCATAATGCATAATGTGGCATCCGACAGGACGCGTAGAAATAGAAAGGTGATGAATGCATGCAAGTGCTGCCAAAAAGTGTAAAAGTCGGCGAAAACCTCTCTACGCAACAACTCTCCAAAAAAGCTGCTCCACGTGTAAGCGCGTGGTGCGGCTGTCGACCCAACGACCTAGAAACGCGCGCCTACTTCTCCTAGCCCCGCGCTCCTGCGTCCTGACTGCTGGCGTCCTGAACGTACGACCAGCTCGAACCGGAGCAGCACACTTATTATTTTGTTATTATTACATGGGATCCACTCACTCTGCTCCTTTATTTATACGCGTAGGCTCCGCAAAGCGTCGTAAACAGATTGCTAACACTTCTTGAGTTGGCTCGCGCAACTCCCGGATGCTCACCGACAACAATACGCACTCGACGAGAGAACAAACAATTGATTGCGATGTCATTACGTACGTGTGGCATTTCGTGAAATGCTTGCACGTGTCGCATTGCAATTATAAGTAAATTGCAATAAAAAGCAATTACCGCAAAGTGCGCAGTTGGTTAATTTCGCATTCACGCATTGTTCAGCGCACGTAAAATGCAAATGCGTTTGCCATAAAAAAATTGCGTGTGTGCATGCCACCAGATACAACCATTTCATGCGGTTGCATTTTATTGCCGCTGGGAAATTGATAATAAACGAATGAAAATGAAATTACATGCGGCCACCTTTTTTTTCCTCCCGCTTGCATAATGTACTACTCCTCAAAGGACCAACACTGGAGCTGTTGAATGCAACTTTCACATTTTTTTCTAATGCAATTAGCGCTAATTTGTATGCAGCGAGTGTCTTCATTGAATGCTCAAACAAAATATCATGTTCTCTTGTGGTTGAAGTGTAGTTTAGCAGGAAACATTATAGCATGTTACAGTTGTGTAATGATATTCAAAGATTTTTATAATTTTCAATGCGCGCTATACAATTGTGCGTAATAATGTATTATTTGCTCGCAATTACTAATATGTTTCATGCGATATTTATATATTGTACTTGTGTGATAAGAATAGTAGGTTTTCAATTCAGATTGTTGATTAATTGAAAAGTTTTATGAACTGGAAAGCATTGTTAACACTATGAGCGCGTAGCTTTTATACACGTGTTTACAATAAATAGACTTTATTTAACAAACAACTATTATTTTTCGAATATATACGCGGAACTAGACATCTATTGATCGAAAAAATAAATAGCGAATGCTAACTGTAATTTATTTCAAATTCCTTATACAATTTACCAGCTCCATGTAATGAAATAAGAGTGGGTGTTTTTGTGTCCATAGCAGGTACTCTATATTCCTAAGCGTGCATTTGTTTATAAATATTAAGAGACGATCTTATATAAACTAATTGCTCACGTCTTTCACGTATGCATTTGATCCTAGCAGGTCGCACTGTAGAACTAAGGTCGCTAATTTGTTTAGAAACTGCATCCTAGCGCGACCTATGGAGAAAAATAGTAACTCGTATAAGCAAAAATATGTCCCTTACTAAAGTTGCCATACAATACCTAACAATACCTGGCAGAGAAAACTCGAGTAGAAGTTTGCTTAAAAATCATTAAAACTCATTTCATATAAACAAGAAATTAATCAATTTATTAGTTTAGCCTTTAATCATTTCTGCAACTTAAAGATGTAATAGCAATTTTATATTACAGAATGTACAATGTTTTAGAAACAATTGAAGATACACTTTACAATATTAACTAGTCATGTTAATAATTATATGTATTGAAAATGAATGGCAATATATACATAAATATAAGAAATTCACTTATAAAGTTACTAAAGTTTAAAACTAGATAATTGCCACAATTGATTGATAATGAATAATAATGGTCAAGCTGAACAACTAATAATCATCACGTTGCAATAGAAAAGTGTTAATTAGATTGTTTAGTTATTTAGATATTTCGAGACCTAAGAGATCGTTCTACGCCCCTAACTATCCACAAATGCTTAGCACTCATTCAGCTCTGATCGATGGATCACGCGTGAAGATTTCTAATCAGGTACATTGCATTCAAATAATGCATTTATGCGAATGGGGGCTGTGTAGATGTTTAGTGCAATATGACATCGGCTGTGTCAGCTGCTGCTGCTTGCCGTGTAGGACTAAGTAACTCCTGTCGATCGCGTTCTCGCTCTCTACCAGGTCGAAACGCTTCCAAAATCGCTTCAACGCGATCTTCGGTAGGACCCCAACGCTGGTAACCAGCCGCGTTTTGTAGCCAAGCTATCACAGTGCCATGGCCAATTCTAACATTAATCTCTGACCTACGAGAAGTAAAAATTAGCAACAAGAAATGCATTGAAGGATTAAAATTACTTCGTTAACACGTGTTGGAATCCATGACGAAACTCATGCTCGTAGGATGGTACGGTCACTTGCTTTCGTTTGAATTGACTCGCTTCCAATCGTTGTACACCAATTGGCGTAGGCTCTCGATAATCTGGCATAATCACAATAAAGCTTAAAGGTTCAGGACTCTCCGCTAATAAAGATTCCATATGGTCAACGGTGGCCTCCAAAAGCTCTTCACAGAATGGTGGATGAACTTGAAATGAGCCGGACACTGCTTTTAATTGAAGAAAAGGTCTGTAACAAACACAATTAGTTTGTATAATTGTTTTAAGTATAGTTCATTCGTTCGTACCCTCGACTTCCGAAATACGAATCACAATCGGGGAAGGCCGACGAATATTGCTTGAAATAACAGTTTAATGGTGACGCAAAACATTCGAAAGTCACCCCAAACATTCGATGCAGACATTCAAATACTGGAATGGGCAGTGAGGCTTGAGTATCCTGCACATCAGCGTTCGCGTTAGCTTGCGAAGGGTTAACACCCAAAAACGTAGCATATCGCTTCAATAAAACCCAAACGCGTGGTATAAATAGTTCAAATTTGCGATCGTCACAGCAACTGTGCCTATATAAATGCTCCTACAACATTAGAAAGTCAATTACTTCAGAGTACTTGAGATCTCGGGAAGTTAATTACCAGCTTTTGCAAATGAGTACTGTTTATTGCTAATGTATCACCTTGAAATCTCAACAGGGCTTGATCTCTATCAGGCAAATATTCCACGGTTGGCAGCCTCGGGCAGGGTATTGCAAACAGTACAGGATAACACCATACTTTGCGGTTGCTCTGGTTCGGCGGTTGTGGTTGCGGCAGTTCAATGCCATGCTCCTTAAGGATTGTGGCAGATTTGTCTCGTACTTTCTTGGCATATTCACTTGACAAATTATATATTTTAAGGCATATTCCTTCTACCGATGTCTTCACCTGTGGAGCATACATAATTAATTACGATTGTTTGTTTGACCGTCTTTGACTTCTTACCGTCTGCGTTAAGTGTGGCTGGCATTGTTGCTTTAGATGTCCCAATCTATCTTGGAAATCATCATATGTCGCGCCGACTGTCCTTCGAAGCCATTGAAACGTCTCGTCAACATTCCACTTCACAACTTTGCGACTTTCGCTGTCTGCGTTGCGTGACTCAACGATTTTCTTCGCTGCTTCTGCATATCGAGACAGTTGTTTTCGCGCATCGCCTGTGAATTTCGGACGTACAAGTTTGATCGGAATATCATTCATGATCTCTTTGTACATCGCATGTGATATCTCCGGGTAACAGCAACTTGGAAGCAGAGGATCGCAACCTGTGTCGATCACCTTGCGCTCCATGAGCCAGCGATTAAACGAATCTTTCGGCGCATCAATCGACTCCCGCGAGTGACACAATTCCTGATAACATTGGCGTAATTTGGCGAGAAATCCACAACGAAACATTTCCAACTCTGGGTGCGAATGCATGTACGGGTAAAAAGGTCGTTCATATATGATGACGTTCGTTATCACGTCCAAGTCCCATGGGCCCGTTAATATAAACTTCTTCATTTGCGGGCTCCCAGCAGGATCTTCTGATGGTCGACGTTTTCCCGCCACCGGCATTGCAGCAGGCGGAGTTGGCGCTGGAACGTGTTGTATGCCGAGAGGATCCGTCATTGGATCAAACTGTGCCTTGATAGGCGGCATTTCCCACAGGCTTTCTCCAGACAATTTGTTCCAAAAATACGGTCGGTTCTCACGTTTTGACCAGAATTTGCGCCAACCTTGTTGAGTTAGTTCCATTGGAAGATCATATTCAATTGCATTCATATTAGGTGCACCTTGTGGCGTCGTCGGCATTGTGGGCTGTTGGCCTGGAAGAGGGCTCATGTTCGCTGGATCCATTGGAGGCCACATGGAGCGCCCGTCCGTTGGCTTCAAATCAGCCTCTTCGTTCGCATTCATTACAATGCCGTTTGTTTACGTTGCAGAAGCGTGTGTTATGCGTTAATTACACGATGATTTCTTGAAACAAGCGTGGATTCGCTGCCATGTTCTCGCATGGTTCTGAGTACTCACTTGCTTGTACTGAAATTCCTATTCGATTTGCGAACTTTTATAACTTTATAAAACACGCGAGTACGTCTTCATTCATGAACTACGCCGAAATTTTCCGTACACCTCCACTTAGCAGACGCCATTTGCTGACTGAACACAAAACCAACTCAAGACGCATTAGTTGTTAGTGTTTTGGGTCATGTGAATGCAATGCTTCGTGGCTATTGGTGCGGCTCACGCATGGAAGGGTTTATTTGCAAAAGTTTTCAATTATTGTAACTCCGAAACTGTACTGAATTATCAAGTATCATATGTATTTATTTATAACTTATTGTTTAAATATTTGTAAAATAAAAGATATATTAAACAATGGTGCACTAAAAACCACTAACCATTACTCAAGATTAGGCCCTTACAGCATGTATTTATTTATTTTTATTATTGCATTGGGGCTTTATTTCTTTTTATAGATAAACAATTAAAAGCATCCCACAACATGTAATTTAATAACTTGAAATTGTTTTGGTTATATTTATGGTCTAATTATGAATCGCACATGTTCGTGTTGCTTCGGAGAGTTACTAAATAAATCACCATGCGCCGGACAGTCATACAATGTCATTGCATTGTCTGTCATAGTCACAGATAATAACAAACAAGCAGTTTACGTTGGTTTACGTTTGGGAGCTATTGTGAGTGAAAATATTAATATTAATAATATCTGAATCTTTGATATGACGGAAATTAAAGACGTCGAGATGAACGGGGATGATACTCCTTTGACATTAGGTCAGCCATTAAGCGATTTTTTACTGCAACTTGAAGATTATGTGCCAACTGTAAGTATCAGCATACCTTCTTGATTGATTACTTATTTTATTAATATGTTAAGATTCCCGACGCTGTGACTGCACATTACTTAAATACAACTGGATTTGAGGCGAAGGATCCGCGTCTTCTTCGTTTAATCTCAATTGCTGCCCAAAAATTCATCTCTGACATTGCAAATGATGCACTTCAACATTGCAAAGTGAGGTCTAGCAACTCATCCAGCAGTCACAACAAAAATTCAAAGTCTGGCGTTAAAGATAGAAGACATTGTCTTACAATGGAGGATTTGACTCCTGCACTGGCAGAGTTTGGAATCACAGTGAAGAAACCGCAGTACTATGTATAGTTTAAGTAAATTTATTCTCCTTATAAAGTGTTTACAAATATAATTCTTCAGATACTTTAGAAATTTGCAAGTCTTGTACTGGTGGTATGGCGTTTTTCCTAAATAAGTCTGTTTCCACAGTATCATAAATGTGTTTCATACAGAATGTCTGATTTTGACAAATGCATGGTTCATGTCTTTCACTCTCATGCAAATCTTCCTGGCCCTGATCATATTTGGTGTATTCATCTTCTATTGTGCTAATATTATCAATGTTTGGTGTCATTATTAAGCCCAGACTGGGATATATAATGAAGGCAAATACAGCAATGACTGTTAGAACAAAAATTGGCACAGCCACAGCCCAGTACCGTTGTGGTAAGTATGTAATTCCTATGCTATGAAACCATTTCTCAGGCACTGCTGCCCAGATAACAAATAATACAAAACCAGTGTTGAATATAAGGTGCATAGCAAAGCCATAAACACCTCTACTTGATGATGGGCCTGGTGTATGTTCAGGCATCTTAAATTACAAATAAGAATAAGGAAAAATTGGTGGTCCAGCAAATTCAATTGTTTCCACAATCAAAGTGAGTGTCTCAAAAAAACTGGTGAGTGCAACTCTCAGTTGCTTGTAGAGTTTGGCTTCAAATGATCTAAATACAAGTAAAGGAGGTTGTTATTGTATCAGTAACAAACTTAAAACAACTTACACTTTCAGAAAATTGTCTTCCACAGTTAATATTTTAGTTACTCCACTTCTGGGTGGTTCTTTATCGACACGAAGCACGTTGTAGACAAGTGTAGCCTGCAGTGCATCAGGGAATGGTATAACAATTGATCTAAAAACCATACATTGATATAATCCATATAACGTATACATTGAAAAGCATACGCGCTAACAGTGTCCATCGCTCATATTTTATAAGCACTTCAACAGAAGACAAGAAGAATCACTTTTATTCGGAAAATCAAAATACTTCGCAGGTAAAGTTAACCAACTTTGGATCACCAGCATCGGTAATCATAACCTGCAAAATGTCACATTGCTGAGCGGTGTTTACGTTTTCCCGGCAAAGTTTGGTCAGTAATTACTTCTTATTTGTTATTAAGGAACCATGGACAATTTAATATAACATTTACTGACATACTAAACTATATACTAGTGAATAAATTCTAAGTGATTGTGTATCATTAAATTCGTATTGACTACTTGTGTTTTTGTGAAATTGACATTTGATTTGAAATCTTCACTGCACAAAATGAAAACATTATTTTATTTTACTGCTTCAAAATTATTCGCACCTCATTTGAGAAATGTATTGCCCGGGACTCGACTATCGTCAACGAATTGTCGGGTTAGATTTGCACCAAGTCCAACCGGTATGTTACGTCATAACTTATTTTTAATTGTAAATAAATTGGGATTTTATGTAGGCTATATGCATTTGGGTGGATTACGTACGGCGTTGTATAATTACTTGTATGCACGACAAAACAGCGGTCGTTTTATATTGAGGATTGAAGACACCGATCAGAGTCGGTTAGTGCCTGGGGCACAGGAGAAAATAATAGAAGATTTGCAGTGGATTGGCATCAACATTGATGAAGGTCCTGGCGTTGAGGGCCCGTATGGTCCATACATTCAAAGCAAGCGTATAAATATTTACCTGTATTTAAGAATGCATTCATTGCCTTTTCTTGGATTTATTGTTGTCTTCCATTGTAGGAAACATATAAAGGAGCTTATTAAGAGTGGTCAGGCATATTATTGCTTTTGTAGTGAAAAGCGTTTAAATGTATTGCGTAAAGATGCAATGCGTAATCGTCAAATTGCTAAATATGATAATCGCTGTAGAAATATTAAGCTTGATGAAGCGCAGATGCGAATTCGTCGCGGGGATCCTCATTGCGTTAGATTTAAGTTGACGAAAGACGAAGATTGCTGCAAATTTAACGATCTAATTTACGGTGATATTGAGTATGATGTTACTCAAAATGAAGGTGATCCAATCATATTGAAAACTGATGGTTTTCCCACGTATCACATAGCTAATGTTATTGACGATCATTATATGAATATTTCACACGTACTGCGTGGTGTTGAATGGCAGATTTCAACAACAAAACATCTTATGATGTATAAGTAAGTCTCCTTGCAAATGATCTAATAATTATTTTATTCATTCAATATTCGGCAGAGCATTTGAATGGGACCCGCCAGAATTTGGTCACTTGCCATTGTTAGTTGATTCCAGCGGTAATAAACTAAGTAAGAGAAAAGAAGATACGAGAATATCACAATATAGGGAGTCTGGAATATTTCCGAATGCACTTTTAACATTTGTCACTTCATCGGGTGGTGGTTTTATTGATGACTTCGAGAAGGGCATTAAGCCGAAATGCTATACTTTATCTCAACTCAAACTTCGTGTGAGTTCTTGACAATAATTTAATTATTTTGGTTAACATAAAGTGAATTACATTTATCTCAATCCAGTTCAATCTTGGAAGTTTGAAATCTTCACCAGGCAAGTTTGATATGGACAAGCTTATGGAATACAACCAAATGGAATTGGAAAACTTAATTAAAAACAGCGAAGTTTTGCCGGAACTTGTCAGGAGCGTGCAAAAGATGGTCAAATTGCATTTTGCGGGAAAGTAAGTAATCTGAAGTTGGAAATATGTCGGGAACTATTACGTATTTTCTAGACCGGAGACGACGCTTCAGCTAAATAACGATCACGTCGAATCTGTGCTGAAATGGACGTACAATCGGATTCATAAATTATCTGACCTTCTTTCTGATGAATTTCTTTATTTGTGGGTTATTCCTGAACCGAATTCTGAATTCGACGATTGCGATATTGGGCTTGTACGTGATCTTGTGCTGGCTCTCGAACAAAATCGCATTTATTTGAATAAACAAGGAATTAATCGGTTCGCGCACAATTTAGCTGAGCAATACAACACTGATTTTCCGAAAGTTATGAAATTATTCCGACAGTTAATAAGTGGATTTCAGAGTGGTCCTAGTGTTGCCGATATGTTGGTTATGCTTGGACGCGATAATGCCATTCTACGTTTGCGGATGTTCCTTGAAAAGAACGAACAGTTACTCAGGCAGAAGAGTTCAAGGAAAACACCACTTCAATGGAGAAAGAGCTGAATTTCCCTGATCGATTGTGTTCATTGATATGAAATAAAATTGTAATTGCGGTAAATAGAGAATTTTATTTTTAATTGTAATTAATTTACCACAAAGTTAAGAAGTCACATTGAGGTTGTTAACAATTCTTGAAATGAAGGTAAAACTTTTTCGATTTTACAAAAATGCAATGTGCATAGTCACAAGATGAAAGAAGTTGAATGAAACTTAAACAACTTTATGGAAGCAATAAACATGACTGCAATGAATAATATCACAGAAAAACGGTGGTCAATGCGGTTGCAGTCTCAAAGCAACTTTAAATCAGTGTAAATATAGATCTCTTAATTAATTAAGTAGTGTTGGCAATTATAAGAAGAGATTATAACATTCATAAAATTTTCAATAGTATCATATAAGTCGTATTGGAATGCAACAACTCCTAAGTGTTTGATGCGGATTTATATGTTATTGTATAGGTTCATTCTTTGGTACAATTGTTTATAATTTTGTCATTGTAAGGGAGAGTAAACGTATATATATATTTGTTGCGTTAACTTTTAAATATTTTCTTTATCTTCAATTTGGTCCTCTAATAAAACTGTTCTTGCGAATTTCGGGATGCGGAAATGTAACACCGTGGTTGAACATTTAAAGCGTGGTTGAGTATGTTGCCTGTGTATTTTACTGGTTATTTGCATTGTAACAACTGAAATCATTGTTTGTTCGTATTTTTAAAAGTGCTTTTCTTTGATTGTGAACACGTATTGCATACGCAATATAGTTTCGTGCGTTGGTTGTTTCGTTCCGTGCGCTTCGTTTCAATCTCATAGGATGCGTTGTATTCAATTATTCAATTCCTATATGTACGCAATATGAATGTGATCGACATTAATTTATACCAATTGATGGTAGACATTTAAAAAGGCAATTTACAATGATTATCATAGTTATCCTACTTAGATCACTTGGTGGTCTATATCAATTTTTTTAAATGAGTTGCGTGCGCATTCACCTGCTGAGGAAGTTGAGGAAGCCATTTTTTTTCAGTTCCGATGAAGATGTGCTATGAAGTGCAGGTGAAATGTCGTGATAGTGTATGGAACATCAAAAAAAGCAGATAATTGGGGTAAAAGCTGAAGATCTACATTCTACCACTACTAAATGGGGTAAGTTAATCATATCTTCATCAGTCTTCATCATTATTCGTACCTTCATACCATTTCCATCATATTTAATTGCCGCAATGCACCTAGCGTTAACTTAAAAAACATGGATGACAAAGTCATGGTGATTAAAAGAAATTTTGATAATTTTAGCGATCCTTGTACGTACTTGTAATTTGGTTGAAAGATATTGCTAGTTAAGTTAATTGCTTTTGTATTTAGAATTTTTGTTGATGCTGATGGATTGGAGTATGCGATTAAGATATAAATTCATCTTCATTCGTGCCGACGCCATCTTTGTATCTCTCGTGCGTGGGTAAAAAGTAAAATTTTGAATATAATCACAGCGCTTTCATCGTTTGAACGCGTCGTTGAAGTCTAGTGTATTTGCGCGTTTAGTTGATGCCTTGGTTCAAATCTTTAACTGCTTGCAAGATTCGCTTAACATGTCCTACTTTTACGACTCCCAAATCCTTTAGGTCCCGCCTAGCGAGCGTTAGCAGCTCTCGCCCTCGTATATCATTTCGTACGAAACTATCTGTATATTCTGATAGTTGCAGTGTTTCAAGCCATGTTCCAACTTCATGCGTGCCCCACGAGTCGACGTCTCTCGTCTTCGTACTTTGATGTGGTGGATGCAAATGTGCACTGGACGCCTTGCGGAATTTTGTCCAGAGTCCCTTACGCTTCGGCTCCTGGCCTTCATTTAGCTGTTGAATGTAGACCAACGTACCTGTTGCTGTGTCATGCGTAACACACTTACGGAGCTCCATCTCCATGCTCGCAAGGCTCGCGCTAAGTTTATTTTGCAAATCTTCTCGTAATGAGAGCTTATCACCACGTTCATGAAGCAAACAGCAGCTCTCCTCATATAAATTTTTTACTGCGTTCACAAGCTTTGTAAATTCAGTACGCAAACTTGGGCCTGTTAATATTTTGCCGCCAGGGTGAGTGTTTTCTAAGCATTTGTCTGCTTTCGTGGCTAAACTGTATAAGTCTACATCAAGACTGTAACTTATAGCAAGTATTTTTATCCATTTGACTAGGCCCGTAGCGCACTCAATAAAGCCGAGCAGCAAATGCTGTTCTTCTTCCGAGAAGAGGATGTGTGGTTCATGCGATTCTAGCGGCCTTTCCAGGAAGGTAACAGTGGAGTGTCGTGGCTCACGTAGGCCATGATGATGCATTGGACCACTAAATGAGTGCTGGCGCACCTTCTCAATATTGATACCAAGGAAAGAGGGTTTTTCGTGAGCCGGCATGCTTTGACGAGTAAGACTGAATCGTGTTTTGTCATGAGGAATTGAGGGTCTGTGTTTTGCTCCTTGTGCTGCTATACTTTGCCGCTGTTTTTCTTCCCATGTTTTCAATGAGTTCTCCAGCGCACGATTGCGGGAAAGCATTTGCATACGATTTTTGTGCAAAATCCGAATAATACCAGGCGGTTGTATCCAAGCTTCGCCATCGACTTGAATAGGAACTCCTTCATCACCCAAGATGTTAATCTGAATACTTTGGCACTGCGCTATTCGGTGATGCTGTAAATTAATTAGTCTGGATGCAGCCATCTGCACTGACCCAAAAACTGCAACCACTTCCAATATTTTGTCATCAAATGATGGGGCAAGAAATAGGTCATCTTCTTTTGTACCGCCCCAGAAGTTGATACCACCCATAAAACTAAAATATCATCGTTACAATTACATTTACTTTGTTGGAGAGATTTTTCCCCCAGGTTTTGTAAGTAAGTGGATGAAACAAACTTGCTTTGAATCTTACCTTGGAATATTCAATATGACAATGCCTTGTAGATGCGGAAGTGGTATTCTTTGGCCATCACACTCCAACTGCACACGTTGCTCTAAATTCTTGTATGTCTTCTGAAGCAACTGCTTGCTTCCAAGTACTCCATACCACATGTAGTTCTTGGCTCTGGAACGACATTTCTCCGGATGTTCTTCACGTTTGTGGTGGAAGTCGAGGGAGATTTTTGCATCAATTCCAATACCAAAGTAATTATTCATCACGCAGCGTTCAAAGAATCCTTCCAAGAGTGTTTCGTCCGGATCGATCAGTGGCGAGACTGCTGCACACAAAGTGTCAGCATTAGCAAGTAAGCATTTACCAATAAACCCAGTCCCCGTGCTAACATCTACAATAAGCATAACAACAACCACAATTTAATCATACACAAACATAAAGATCTATCAGATACGCACTTGGCCATGTAGGAAGGCGAACTAGAGGATTGATAATTGGCAGCTTCCGTTGTCGCTCTTTATCCTCTTTCTCCCTTGCATCCTTTTCTTTACGTTCCTTCCTGTCCGCGACTGACTCCGCATAAAATCTACTTGTTGCCGCGGCTGCTGCTAATGCTGCCGCTTCAGTCGGATTTAGCATACTACAACAAGATATTCTTCTAGTTGCTGCTGGAGAACGCATCAGGAAATGCTCATTGTCAATTCCCAGAAGATTGGAATTAGAACTGTTGTTGCTTGCATCACTGTTGGTATTAATATCTGACTTGGTGAGTAACTTTTTAATATCAAAATCGGGTTCAATTTCAATTGCAATTTCATGCTTCTCAGGAGAGGGAGGCTCAACAACCACGCTAACTTGCGGGAATTTCTCATGATCGTCTTTCTCTTGCAGTTCCATTTCGATTTTGTTGAGGCTCGGCGTGGATCCTTTAGAGCTTATTTCACTCTCCTCGGTAAGTGTGCTTTGTCTGTTTACATTTGCTTCGGTTTTGGATATTTTGGTCGCTGAGGGTCGACGTTTGAAGGACCGTCGTGCAATGTCACTCCCTTCGACAAACTGGGCGAGGCTGCAGTAACGCACCTCATTATCAAGTAGCACATGTTGCGACATAAACGCCGGATTCTCGAATCCAAACTGTGGAGGATCTTCAAGTACTTTCTGACTTTTGCAGGAAGCCCTGCGTTTCATGGAGTCGCGATGAATGCTTCGTCGTCTCTCTGGATCCGTTACCTCTTCAGTTGTATCCAAACTCTCAAGATCGAAGCCGTATTCATTTCCTATAATACAAACAACTGGCAAATGTGTGTTTCCCTGAGAACGTCATTTAATCAACATGTTACATACCTATCATGGAGCTCAAATCATCAAGCAGAGATTCGCCTTGTAGAGCATCGGAGTTCGGGTTAGTATCTGTTTCAGGCGAGTCAATATGGTTAATATGCCCATTTAAGTATTCTCCATTACAGTCCTTTTGTGGGCAGAAAGATCGATCTTCCTCCAGGATGTCGCTTGCGATACTCACTTCCTCATTTGTAATCGCGGATAGTATGCTGCTGCATTCCTTGTCCTCATCGTAATTATGATAGTCTTCCGGTGAGTCTGAATCTTTTACCTTGTCCTTATTACGCGAGGTCGCTTTGTGCAAAGTTTCGCAAGTATCCTTGAGCAATTGCACAGTAATCTGCTCTGTGGTGATTCTGAAATGGATAACATTAAAGTTTTAAATCCGCCGATTTATTGTTTTCCAATACATACGTTGGCTGTATTTGGCTCGCGCGGCGGCTATCGGCAAAGTCTGGCGGAACAGGTAAATGTAGCATTTCGGTGTCCTCGATTGCTGCCGAATCTCTGCGGACATCCGGGAGAGGTGAGATGTTAACGAGTCGTGCTGTCAGCGTGCTCGAGTGACTCATGGGACTCGCACAGGAGCTAACGTCCGAGTTGCTACCACTGTCAATGGTAGGGAGTACTTTCAGCGAGTCCATCTTCAATTCTGTACTTGCCGTCGCTTCCATTACACGATCGCGCTCCACGACCGCATGCTCTGTATGTTCGACGAGATTTCTGATAGCGCGCTTTAGGCTATCAGAACGAGACATCAATGCGCTCTTTTCCTTTTCAACAAAACGCGACGTGCGTCTATGCTTACGAAAATTAATGTTACTTAGATCTTTTTCGGACTTTTCCGAACGTTTCTCAAAGGACATCTCGCTCTCCGTGTCGTCCTTTGTGCTGGCTGACGGCTTGGGCACGTCCTCATCGTCAAATTCCATATGAAATGTTGACGGCGTTGCGTGTGGCGCATCGGTTTGATCGTTTGTGAGTGTTTGCACTAACATATCCAGTTTGTTCTGCAGGGTTTCGCACTTCCTTCCCAAATGTTCGTCGCATCTGGTTAACGGGCTTTCCGACACCTGCGTTACGAGATCTTTGACAGTTTCGCACAGCCGCTTCGCCGAGGAGAAAATCACAGATGTTTCATCTGATTGTAGTATATTTTGAAGGTGAGTGACAAGAGTTTCCTCGTATTGTGCAATTTGCGTGTGTAGAAGGCCGTCAGGTTGGCCAGGCGTGAGCGACAGTTTTGGCATTGCAATTGTACGTTCAAAAGCCATGATACTCCAACGATCCAAAATTTTCGAGCTGGCTTTCTCATACTTTTCAAGTAGCTGCGGCAAGTGCGTATCATCGTCGCAAGACGAGCCCCAGCCAAGGACTCGCGCTAAGTCGTTTCCTGTTCCCAGTGGGAGAACCGCCACTTGGCATTGTTTCTACGGTGAGAATATTCCATGTAACATATTTCGCATTTTATTTCCTAGCTTACTCGACTTACATGCATATCCAATTTATCAATTTCAGAAAGCACCCAACCGACGGATCCATCACCGCTGCAGACGAGGATGCGGAAGGGATCAAAGTGCCGGAACAAGCGGAGTCCCAGCCGTGGACCCGAAAGAATCAAGTCGAATACCTGCGCTGGATTTAGCAACTGCTTGAACCGCCGAAGGAATTTAACTCCCTGGTTGTCGCCTGCGAATATCAACATCGTAAGGTAGGAACGTGAATATCAGCGTGCTCATTATAAACGTCCCCATGCGCTATTTGCCACTGCTACCCCCAATAAACGTCTATTGTGTGCTCCATTTCGCTGCCTCATTTGCGCGCCTAACAAACGAGCATTAATTTAACGTAAGAGCAACTGACCTGATTTGGAATTGACAAAGACCAAGAGCGGCGAGGACGCCTGCGGCCGAACCGCCTCCCAGGCTTCATCCTGAATGGAATGTAGTGCAGTCGGCGGCACGACGCTTACGCGTGCCACGCCAAGCGGACAGGCGGGTGGCAAATGCGGCCTGCATTGCGTGTGCACCGTTATCCGGCACCAGAGGCAGCGCCAATCTTGTAGCCTATTTAGAGCCAACCACCAAGCACAAGAGCAGTCAGTAAGCGCATAGCAAAACAAACAAAGAAGAAGAACGAAATTCACTTAGCTATAGTTATTAACTCATCATCAGCACCTGTGAGAAATTAGTTACGTTACGTACCTCAGCACCGAACCGCAGTTCTTATCGCACGCGGCACACTTTGCTGACACTGGCAGATTGCCCTCCATCCATTGGTGTGGCATTGTGATATTCTAGTATATTTTACAAATTAATTCATATCGCTTTACTGCCGATGTAAAAAGCATACCCCGTCCGCTTCTTCAATAATCTCTTTGCCCACCGACGCCAAGGTGGTCCATTTGCAGTTGTTAATGGCCTTTGCGGCGCATCGCTTATGTACTTTGCATTTGCACACCTCGCAGCTAAGACCATGGCTGGTAACACCGCTGAGCGCATCGCGACAGACGTTGCAGTAAGTAGGGCGTGCGTGTGATGTTGCGTACCTAGAAAACGCATTCAAATGTAATGAGATTGTCTTCTTCCTGCTTGATGGTTACGCGCAACGTGTCGCGTCGGGACCTCTTTGTGATTAATGGATAAAGACGAGCTTCTTTGCAACTGCTATTAACATGTAAATCGCGAGCGCACGTGGAAGCATCCAACATGATTACAAAATTTCAGTTTAAAATTACCGTTGTATCGGATTAGATGAGACGGCCAATAAGGCTTTTCGCTAGAAGCAGATATTCGTCTTGGCTTATAAGTTAATTTGCGTAAATTTAATATTCTGTTCTTGCGGCTGAATAGAGTTATAAATTTCATTAACCGCTCATTGAATATTACCGCATCAGGATTTCATTCGGCGGAAATGCGGCGTAAAGGGAGATTTAAATCAATTAAAAAAGTCATTTGTAGTCACGACATGCAGACGGAAAATGACGAAAAAAACACCAATTGGAGAAAATGCAGTTGCGTTCATGATTACTATTTGTATTCAAAGCAGGCGCTTTTAACGCCTTCCTATTTTTTACTTGAACTCAGTATATAGTGAGGTCGGAATGCCTTGCAGCTTTATTGACGCGATACTTGAATATTGCATTTCAGTACTAAAGCGTTTTCGTTGCGTGCAGGAATTTTTCTATAAATTGAAATAAAACGGACGTGATTTGCTAAGATTTAGTAGAACGTGCGCGAATACTTTCCGCATAAAGAGCGAAATAAGTGCACATCAAATACGCGTATGCATTTCAACTAGTTTTATTTACATTCAACATTGCTTAATTAAGTTGCGTTTTTACTGCGGTAAACCAACATTTGCAAAGCAACATCGTGTCCTTCGTTATACACAATTTGATGGATGTTTAACTCGTTTCGTGAAGTTGAATTAAATTTTTTCGCACTTATGAAATGCATAATTAATAGCACGGTTTTATTCATGAACCGTGCATTCGTACCGTGTAGTGACACGTTTATTATTCAAATTCAATTTGCGTACGAAACAGCCGTCCCCGCTGGCAAGCTTAGCGAAACAAAAAAGAACGAGTCATCAAGATTTTCTTTCAACTCCTATTTTCAGCGCGGTTTTTCTTTCGCGGCGTGCATCTGAGCAAATACTCCGGGCCGCTTCACCTTTTTGGGGGATTTGGGAAATACGAAAATCGGAAAACACAATCGAATTAAATGCAAAAATATTCCCCTGTGCGGCCCCATTTGAGACTTGTAATGAATTTCCAATTCCATACGAATTTCGCCGTCGCAGCTGTTGAAAATTGCGGAATTTAAGGGAATTTAATTGAAAATGCGAATCAAAGGTGATCTTAATACAGAGGCATTTTTCTTCCTAGAAGCGGATGAAAGAAAGGCGGACGCCGAGAGCGTAATTTAAGTTAATCGAATTTGGTGCAATTGTACAAATGCACTGTCCGCCTGCGTGTCTCTGATTACAGCCCAAGTGGCAAAGTTTTCTCATAAAAATTCGGCACGAATTCGACATTAAGTAAAGCGGAAAATCAGAGCGAGAAGGGAAAGCGTTAGTAACGAAAGCACACTGTCCGAATAGACAGAGTATGAAAATAATGAATTTCCCACCATCGTGCGCACGAACATTGTTTGAATAGTATTTCTCGAGTGCGATTCGTTGAATGAGATACCCACCAGTGGTGATAGCCGGACAGGCAATCCGGTTGATCCGGCTCCAGGAAGCGCTTCTGGGATGCGGCATTAAGCGCCGCCAGCCAGTCTTCCATTTCGCGCCGTGAATCTGCGCACAGCACCAGCGATCTGAATGGGGTTATTAACTGCAAGCATACAATGATACAAATGTTACAATGCGCGCACTCACAATGCAAAATCAAAATTATTTCAGTAGATATTTATTAAAGAGTTCTACAAAACACAAAAGGCAGGTAGCTGAATTATTAACGATTCGCCTTCAAATACAGATTTGTTGTATTTTTCTTCCATACTGTGCAAATCTTCTGCAATGAGTAATGATTCACGACAATGGCGACTAGGCAGTAAGTGTAAATAGACTGTAATTAAATGATTAATTAATCACTCTAGCAGCTCTGGCTATGAAACCAGTCGACCTGCATCAATCAAGTAAACAAAACTCCCCGGTCTTCTTGGCGAAACAATAGATGAGATGACGACGCTGAGGGATGAGACAGCCCGACGGCATTGCCGAGTAAATGTATGCAAAACAGGAGGCCGTTAACGAACGTAGCGTGCTAGAACCGAATGGATTAATAACTTAAACTTATCTCATTCGCGTTCGCGTTGTACGACTCTTTAATGCGCAAATCCACATTAGCATCGTCCAACGTATTCATCGTGCGTACGGCACACGTATTAAGGAGTGCCGAACTTTTCCAACAAGTTTTCGAAGCATGCTGCTTGTGATGTTCGATAAACTCGTCGATAATTATATTACTTTTAATTAGAGTGCGACGTTCATCCCATTACGAGTTCTTCCTTTTGCGCAGCAATTCAGTGCGCAACAATTGTTAACAATTTTCCTTCATGGTGTTGTTTGATTTTCGCGGAATTTTCTGCCCCGTTTTATATTTCACAACACAGCAATTTCCTTTGATATATAATTAAGCGCGACGGCATTCGCTAATGTATTCGGACGTCCCATTATTGGTGTCTTGATGAGGTGACAAAAACACGGGCTACCTTTTTGGGATAAAGGCGAGGGTGGCGTAAAAATCACGGCTGCATTTAGAAAGTTGCAAGTCTGTTTGTATTATATTCACAATCACAACGCCGAGCAACCTGCTAAAAGCTTTTTGGTTAAGCTATCAGGAATGACATGGCATTAAAAATCCAAATCCAAAAATACATCTGGATGTCAAGGGAACATGACGAATCATTTCATACATCTGTCCTTACTAATAACTGGGCTAACTGACAATTTGTTATTCATTCGAGGTCCTGCGCCTGAATAATCACAGGTTAGCTATAAAGTTATTTTGGAAACAAATAAAACAAATTCTAAATGTTTATATTTAGAAGACTTTTACGATGGGAAATGAAGATACCATAAAATGGGGAGTAGCAAAAACTGGTGGGATATAGTTGTAAAAGTAAGTAAATAATATAGCTGTAAACTCATAAAATAGCAAATTCGCGTTAAAACATTATGTGCTTGTTTTACACGAACCTGAAAACTGTGATTGACGTTTTTTGTAGAACACTCAGCTAGGCACAGGTCGGTGAGTTCGATTTCATCGAAAATCACAGCCTGTAACAAACATAAATATAAATATAGAGAGCGCACCAAATTGGAAAAGTTCACAGTTGCATGAATATTGCAAAGGGCATTTACACATTTATAAATTGCTAGCATCAAAGTTGTTCGCGCAAAACAATTGTGCTTAATAATAGAATTTCGCTTATTCATTATTACTGAAAACGCAAATGTCCTCTTGTTTATTTACGCGTATACAGTAATTTAATATCATCTTTGCTTTGAAAACATAATAACATTTCCAACTTGTTCTTGTGGCATCCGGGTTTCCATATTCGTTCTATATTAAAATATAAAAGCACGCACCCTTCGAAGCTTACGCTTGAATAACAAGAAAAGGTGCACGTACGTGATATCAGATTCAATTTGATCGCGATACGGAAGCATGTTCGCATCCTAATAAAATATATTTATAAGTGTCATAACCCAGAAAATTTTATGTGCAATTTTCTACAATATTACAGAGACTTTTGTCAACATCAAGGGTACTTCAACTCTCCTTCAGTATATTGTGTATTTTATTATTTATGAGTTTTAACTAGAGATCATTTATATCTTCCGGTTCACGTAGTATTGGTATTTTACCACAATAGCAAACTAAAAGTCAGATCGGGCAAGTAGAAAATTTCGTATTGCGTCTTTGAATTTTCATCTGATATTGCGAAAAGTTTAAAAGTTAATCTCTGCTACTTTGAGATATGCGATATTGCCATTCACTAACATCTCATATCCTTTCAGACGCGAGTTGTGCACAGAGAAAGTTGCTTGGACGACATAAAATGCGCGATCTACGGGATCTAGGACAAGGATTCTTTTAGTGGAGGGAGGCACCTGCCTCACCAAGCACGCTAGCGACGTTATTAAAACCGCCATGCTCACACCTTCAGGATATTCTGTTTGGGGTATGTGTTAGTAACATTGTTTGTTTTTCCATATTTTTCGTGGGAAGTATACTTGACTAAGTTATGCAAATGTAAATGATACATGTACGCATCGTGGCGTTATTCATTTCGCACCCGTTGCTGTTTAACTGTTTAACATCCCATCCCAGGGGAAGTCTCGCGCGTCGAGAGTTTCTGGCTGGGAAAACACTGCTTTCCATTATATGCGCATGAGCTTAGTATATGAGCGATGAGCAAGTCGTTGTGCGGTCGCATGGTGTTTATTATTCGCGTAAAAAACAGAGCAAAATATTGAGCCAACAGGGATGTTTTATAGGCGAGCGAGCGGGCGAGCGCGCCAGTACGCATTACTAAAAACAATGGGATTTCGTGTCGCGCACTCGCGTTATTATTTTAATGGACCGTGTCTTGTTTATGCCGTATAAATAAATATGCATTGTAATTACGATCTTGCGCGCTTGTTTTTAACGCAAAATTATGCAAATATTGCGCGATCCATATCATAAAAATGGAATCATTCTGAGTGGTGTATAAGTCGTAAAGTTGCACGTGTGCTTGTTAACTTTAAACTCGTAAAATGTGCATTAGGATTTGATGAGCTGAAGGATTTTTATGACAGCGTGGTCACTTCGCGGATATTAGTACTTATCGGTCGGGTTGATAGCGCTGTTTATGTGTGTTCGCGTATTCGCACCCCTACTCTTTGTAAATTCACTTTATCAACGCGCAGATGAGTTCTTTTCATGTCTAGCCAGCTAAATGGCACCGTTAGACTGAGTGTCATGGCACGCAATAATACGTATGGTTGCTAATAAGTGTAATTAAATTCACATTGAATTAGAGCTTGAGGGTTCAATACTGCGTGCTTTGATGGCTGATGGTCCGTGCTATTACGAAGTACAATTACGCGCACCAAATTGGTTATTGAATATTATTTAGTAGTTCGCATCAATCTATTTCATATTAGATTATGGGGGATTAATGGCTCTATTGATATTCTCTGGGGAAGATGCGAAGTAAACTTGTTTGTTTAGGCCATATTAACCAATGAGGACTTCGATTATTTTTAGAGAAACGTTGGGTACTCGTATTTAAACTCTGTAAATGTTTTATTAATTGGCATCTTGGGAATATTTTAATATAGAAAATGTAATTAACCTTATCTGAAATATTTAACGCAGATGGGAAATTAAATTATTTACATTTTAATGATATTTTCGTTTTGCAGTCAAAGGGAAAATGTAACATAGTATTTGAGTTTTATGTTTATACTATCAACTCGTGTGAAACCATATTCGTTCATTTGTAGATTTTAAAAAATTCGAATTTCGGCTCAATAGATGAACAAAAACCGAAAACTCGACAAAGGATTACAATGTATCCAGATGAGCAAGAGGCACAATTGAAGTTTTTCGATTGTGTGCCCTGTTAATCGAAGCAAAAAACAATAGCGCGTTTATTGCATTGCATGAAAAATAAGTAGACTTCTTTTACTCTTTGGTATTATGGCCATAACAACGCGTTATATATTTATAGGTAGCGAGTCATTTCAATCCTAATCCAAATTCCAATTCTAGAGGAATTTTTATTCACATAAAGTGATGTTTACGGGGACTGAATGTGGAAATATTCGACGGGACAATAAGCGTGGAATTGGCTAGGGACAATCATCCTAGGAAAACGTTTGCGGTTGGGTAGAGAGGAACGGTTGAAGGTCGATTCGACCGTAGAAACAAGGCGGCACGCTCCAAAATTCTTTAACAAATATTTTCATAGCATCTTAAGACCATATTAAATTTTTTCGAGTGTGTCACGAATCCTCAAAGGTCACACACGATGTTGATCTATTTCGTACTTATATTGACTATTTTATTCAATCGTTACGAGCATGTTTGCGGTGGGCAATTAATGTTTGATTAAATTACAGCGTTCGGTATTAAGTCTTCCAATCGCAGTGAATAATTAGAAAGTTGTTCGCTGAATAAGGACCAATTAAAACGCACCGTGCGCAAGTCTCATTTTCTATTAATTAATCAATCGCAAAGTGCGATGTTCCGTGACGGTCGGTCCTCTGCGTCGTCAGTGGGAAATTCCGAAATTCGTCCTTCGCTCGCATCCTCGATTCCGCCTCCTTTGCGTACTGACGCAGAAGTAATGGACAAAGTTGCAGAGCGCGTTCACTGCCAACTAATAAAAGGAGACCTTACAATTGCGCTTTGTACCAGCTTCATTTTCCACTTCTTTCCGATTTTATATGCATCTTTACCTACGTTTCCGTTTCGATTTGCCTGAATATAGATTATTTATACATGTGATTTACCAACTGTTTAGAGTAAATACCGAATTTTCATCAAGTTACGTTGCAGGAGTTTCCCTGTAGTTTTTTAACTTAGGTATCTATGCACTTTAGTTTATTGAATTATAGACAGAATCATAGATGCGAACAACGCATAATGCATTCGAGTCGCGCGATAATTGTGTTTTCTTGCCATTTGCTAAGTGATATTGACGTATAGCTCATATTCCCCCTGTGATTTAATTTTAAATTTCGAACTTGAGCATTAAAATAGAATGATAACACTTGTTATATAGTTAATATATACACAACGCTTCTTGGTTAGTATTATTTGGCACGCCCTGTATTAATACTTTCCGAAAATAAGTTATTATTATGAGTTTGCAACTTTCATAATATAATGATGGTTTATCAACGACATGTTATAAATTTTGTCAAACTGTTGCGCTAATTACCACGCGTTGAAATCATAAAACAATAATTTATGTATTTCTGGTCAACAAGTTAGAGCTATAAAGATAATTTACATATTATATATGTTTCAAGCACTAATTTATATTCAATTTTAACAGTGCTCGACAAATTAATTTGGTACATTCAGTGAGTGTGTTTAGAGGTTTTTGTTTAGATATAAACATTTTTTGAATTTGAATGTTCGCGCGTAAGTAAAAATCTTGAAAGCACGAGAGATAAATTCGACTACAATCGTTGTTATCAGCGCGTACACCTCGCTGATGCACTTGCTCTCTCTGCACTTCAGTACAGTTGAAAGTGCCAGGTCGAGTGTGCGTAAGTGAGGAGTAGCGCATGAAAATTGAAGTAAGTCATTTATTAAAGTATTTAATATTCGATGTAATAGTAAATTGCTTATCGCGCGGGTTAATTTTCGGCGTTAATAACGGATTTAATAAAATTTATGCGCATATTTACTGATTTTTTAAGCCAATGTTTCGAGGTTCAATGTTTCAATTCCGTTTTCACCGGGACCATGTTGGTTTCCGATCACGGTGTCGTCGGTAGTAACTACTAGTAATTAACTGGTACTTAATGCAGTATTTTTCCCAATTAATAGTGAATTTTGGTAGAAATTTTGTTGAAAATGTTTCATTTATGTTGAGACTGCTCTATATCAGAAGTTGTGTGGTCAGTCGCGGCAAGGTGTGAAATTTTACAGGGTCCAAATGTAAAATTTGGGTATGTGGGTTTGACTATATGCTGTTCTTCTTTTATGGTTCGCACAGTATATATTTATTTTTGCATTTTTATATCTGACTCGTTTGAACTTGCTTATAATTTTGTTACACTGGTCAACTTTTCGTGCTTTAAGACGGCTTATTTTATAGCATGGAATGAATTGACAATCAAAGTTATACAAATATTTTCAGGCTTTGGTTTGTGAACATTTTTGTTTTTGGTTTTAGATATAACTTCCATTATGCCCTCATGGATTTAATAGTTACTGTTATATGGAGAATGGATAATGATATGACACTACGTAGGAAAGGTCCCGATCGGTAGGAGAAGAGTATCAATAGTTGTTTTTCTAGTAACGTGTGTGTTTTAGATACAAGTCCGAAGTAGAATATATTTTACGATTTCCACGTATGGGTCCAATTCAGGAGGAGGCTTAATTGAACGGACAGCAAGAACAGAAAGGACAACACGGTAAGATAAAATCCATGAAGAATCTTGAGTTGCGCTTATTTACGTATGATATATCGACACTATGGAGACAAGGGTTAAGTATTGAATTTGCGGAATAATTGTGGTAACATAATCACATCTACAAGAAACATGATTATCAAGAAATCTTCAAGTAAGAATTCTTCAGATGCGCCTATTTGCGGCTTCATAAATTGATAGTGTTTAAATTGAGCGGATTAAATTTGCGCTATGACATAATATTGCGGTATTACGATGACGTGAAAGAACATCACAGGCATCAAGAGATCTTCGTAACGGTTTCTTCAATTGCGCTAAACATCATGATCACTACAAGAATACCATGGACATCATTCTTCAGTTACACCCACTTGCGGTTTGTTATGTCATTAATGCAAAGGTAAAGTATGATTGTGGATTGAATTTGCGGTTGATCAATCACTGAATTTGCGGCTAACATGCTTGTTGGCTCTTAGAGCCTTCCGCTACGCCTATACAACTATCGTATCTACGTTAATATTGGATGTACATTGCATACTGATGAGTATTATGGAAACCAAATATGATATCTGTACTGATCAATTGCGTATTGGTTATTTAATCATGTTACAGACATTACTATTGTACTGGCACTTGCAATTAATTGTGTGGGTAATTTTACATATTGTGCAATGCTAATATGCATTGGTAATAATATGGCTAATTAGACCAGTCTGGTATGTTCGACTAATTGCATGATTTTTGGTTTATTGCTATGGTAATCTGAAGTTTGCTAAGGCAAGTAATGAGGAAGTAAAATCATTTCGAAGTAATAATAAGCAGCTTAATTTTCCGGGCAAAGAAAAAAGTATGTTATTAAAGCTTAGGCCTCGTTAAAAGAAAAAGTAAAGAAGATTGATAATTCATAAACAGTATATGCATATAACAGATAAATCGCCTGTTTGGGGAGAAAGTTCTAATCATTTATAACAAATATTATTCGAAGGTTTCTAAAATCCATTTGTTGAAACGAACAGTCTTGAAAAAAAGTTTATGTAAGTTAAAAGTTCGTGCCATTAAATTTTAACGTTTATTGAACGCTTAGCCGTAAAACTCGTGATCGGTATTGAAGAACTTACAAGAACTGAGTATTATCTTCCATTAGAAACTTCGAAGAATAATCCAAATTGCATCTACTGTACAATAAGTGACAAGGTATTTTTACTATTTATGAATAATAAACAAACAAGGCAGGAAAGCAGAATCGATTAGGGAAAAATACGGAGAAAGTGATTTGAATACATTTCTCGAATAAATGTCTATAGCTATCGCGTACGCGTGTGGGAAATCGGGTAATATGCGGGGGATGAACGCGCGCGATATTCCTACGTGGAAAATGTGATTCATGTTCATGACACGGCTATAAGAGATATTATAGTCAGGGTACGCGTTGCTGCATCGAAGGAAATTAATCATAAAACTGTATCACAATGTTGAGCAAGTTCAAGGGTGCGTCGCGACGAGGCCATTTGTGGTAAAGCACACCCAATACATTGTACGCGTAACAAAAACGCACTAACAAATGGCATAAATGCCCAAAGACATTCCGCATGCTCCCACGCGCCCGTCGAAAAGACACAAACAAAAAGGAACGTCAGATAAGAAGACGTTAAGAAAACGTATAATTCGGTATAAATTCGTGTCAGTCTATTCAAATTTATTATGACATGTTACGCATCTAAAATTATACAATGAAGGCACACGAGTACGTTGTGTCATTCTGACCCACTTTGATGAGACAGGAAGCTGCGAAATATGTTAAAAGGGTACTTCGTTTTATAGTTGACCTAATTATGCTATGAAGAGTTATAATTGAAGAACTAAGTTCAATTTTATTCCGTGATATTATAATAAGAAAAAAAATCAGAATCCAACTTCATTTGACAATAGCAATAACTTCCATTCAAGTTTCTGCATAGAACAAGTTACAGCGTATTTTACAAGGCGAGTTTCATAATTATTTACAAGTTTATGAATTGCGATCGCGTTCCAATTAAATCTACACGTACTGGGTTGACACTAATTAATATTTCCCTGCAATTGCAACGACCGGAAAGATATCGGAGCTTGAACGTTGAGGCAAATATCATAGGGAAATGGCAAAATATCACATGCATAAAATGGGGCTGTTGCGTCATCGTTTGAGAGTTGTCTCACGCGCGTTTGGCATTTACACTGGCTTCGCTGGTGCTGTTAATCAGATTATGGCCAATTTAGCTAGTACCGGGCGCGGTATTGGCAAAACTTGGAAACTTGAAGAGTAGAGAGCGAGTAATATGCATTCGAATTGCTTTTCGCGGAGGAAATCATTCTAAATGGATGGGAACTGACGGCGGTGACACTACCGGATGCTTGATGATGTACATCATCATCCTTCACGGGCGATAACGCCGTTTGGCGAAACAAAGTGACCGAATAGTGGGATATATTCGCGTGCGTATGTCGTTTAAATGTCACTGTCGATGACGTATCATGCATTTCATGGGAGTTGAAGACTTGTTAGAAATTCAGTTTAAAGTATTTTGGGGTGGGTGGCAGATATTGAGTGGGCAATCAGCCGCCTGTGAACCAATATAATTTTAGACTAAAGTTTCGGTAGTAGATATGGTTTTAATCGGATACAAAACATAAAAGAATTATTTTGTGAAATCTGCAACTTAAATTTTATACGATCACTCGGTTTAAATACTTCTTTATGATCTCGGTATAATGTTCATGTATGACAATACTTCAAAGTTTACATCTTTTGTCTTGTGGGAAATTAACGCGAACAAAGCGGCCATTAATCATCAAGCAGATGTAATTGCATGCCATCTGTAATTGGCATTTCATTCTGCGTGCAACTTGTAATCCATAAGCGAATATGCGAGAGTTATGAAACACACAAGCGGATATGGCGATGCAAGGGCCTCAGGCATGGATGCAAGTTTTAGTCAAAATCATTAGTGGAGTATATAATTGCTCTCAGAATACAACTACTTTGCGTGCTTATGTTCTGATTGAAAGCAGCTTTATTGATGCATAGTTGTGACGTTGATCGTGCTTACAAATTTACAAAATATTATAAGTTGATTTTTCACGCCTTATCCACTATGAAAATAGTGAGACACACCGTTACAAATCTCGTACATTGTAAAAATTGTTCATTATTTCATTAGACGTTTTATAGGTCGTGAAAATTGTATTGGAACTTTTATGACATTCATTTTTACGTTTAAACGAGTTTAAGAGCATTTTTCTTCTTTTATTGCAGAGTTTCATTCTTAAAATATGAACAATTTTTATTCACTATGTTGTCAAAGTTTAGAAACGTAATATTAATTAAATTATTCGCGATATTAATGCAAAATGTAGGTGGTTAAACTTATGAATAATTTGATATTGGATTGCGTGATTAATCACATTTTACATCATTTTGACAAATTGCTTTACTCATTACTAATAATTCTGCCCTCTCAAATCGATAAGCAGCAAAATTCATCAATTTGCACCCGTCATAATTTCAAAATGAATTCATTATTGATAAATAAATTCGCAATTAATGCGAAACGACAGTAAAGCGATTGATAATATTGTTTAGCGCTGAACGATTTAATCACGTTCCTAATTATAATCATTATATTCTATTTGTTACGCGTTACAACCCTTTGAGTCACATGGATTTTTTTGTCTATCTATTTGGACCTGTAACCGAACGCGAGCTGATTAGTACTAATTGATATCTCGGTTGATTCGTACACATTAATTGCGCGCCCTAACGATCCTGTTAATGCGCAATCCCAGATCTGTGCAGGGAGCACAGTCTGCGGTAATCGGGTTTCTAATTGTACACTTGTCTAGCAATGCGTGGAAATTCATTAAATTGCACTTGCAACGAACGCATCAAAGGTAGAAATTGAGAGAACTTGGTGTTGAGAGCAGTCATAGTTGAATTCTCTGAATATATATATTTTTGGAATATATAGACGTAATACAACAGACGTTTTTAATATCGATAATTTAATGGTAATTATTTTGCTATATAATAAGCAGGTTTAATTAACTTTAAAGTAATCGACTAAAATATATATTAAAAATAGAAATAAAATGAGTACGCAGGAAAATTTATATTATGCTAATTCAAAAATTAATCGCCGATACGTACGACCTTTCATCAAAACGACCGTAATTTGAAGCAATTTCTGTATTGAATTGAACTTTTGACCTAATTTTTTCGCCTAATTGTTTGATAATGTAATTACATTCACGTGAAATATGGATCGCTATTAAGTGTCAATGGGGGCTTGTCAAAGAATGATTCATTAAGTCATTACTTTTAAAAACGATGAATAATTAAGTGAATACTTGAAAAAGCAGCAACGAATCAATAGTTGGCGAACTCAAATTAAAAAACAAACAATGACGTACATACTCAAATTGATTGCAATGCTGTTTGATGTCTAATTAGTTTGTATTATGCAAACACTATAAACATAAAACCAGAGTCAGAGTCCCCCTTGCAGTAGCAATAGTAGCACGCACCAGCAGGTGTGCCCTTACTTTTCTTGTAAACTTTGTAAAATAATTATTGCGTGGCACATCACACGAAAACTTCTCGCTTGCTTAAGAGGTTTATTTATTTAGCTGATGCTCCGCGCGCGACGCACGAATAACTTTAACTTGTTTATGGACATTCTGTTTTCCAAGTGCAAAGCAACACTAAGTTTCTTAATTAAAATAAAACAATATTTATGCGGGTGGCCGCATCCGCGTTCTTTGCTTCTTTGCAACTTTGATCAATATATAATCATATCCATTGATGTTTGTACTCACGTTTATTCATTTATGGTTGACACATAGATGGAAATTACATTTTTCATGAATTTAATTACTTTTAAAGTACTTATATCCTGCTAAAAATGGTGCTGCCCTTTGCGAATAAAATTTTTATGAAATTGGAAACTGTCAGAAATTTAATTGAGTGGCAAATTACGTTCGATTAGTTAATAACCTGCGGTATTTAAATAAAATTCATTTATAACTTTAAAATCGATGATGTATAAAATTGGATTATTTTAAATGTGACGATAATGAAAAATCCTTGGGGCCATCTGAAATAGTTGATCGTGTCTCAGATTTACGAGTTTAGATAAATTCATTATTAAATAGTACTATTTATAGTGATAACTCTTCGTGAATTCTCCAAAGTGAATTTTAGTAACTAATCAAAAACGTAATGAATTATTAATGAGGAAAGATTCTAGCAACTGTTATCATTAGTAAACCTTTGAAATCTATTCATAACCCATTGATAAGTGCGCTTCGCGCATCGTCTATTTTGAGCGTATTGCATATGCGCGCTTGTATTTAATTCCGATGCTTCGGTTCTAGCGAATATTCGCAATTGCATTCCGCCAATTATAGTTCTTCCATGACTAGATAAATATTAAGGCGTATAAGTGAGAATGTGCAATACACGTTCATGCTCATAGTTTCATGCGTATGGCTATTGGACTTACGAATAACGCGGATAGAGCATAGCGAACAATCGAGGGGAAAGAAGAAAAACAACTTGCTACAATGAGTCTGCAGGCAGCTTCCCCTGTACATTCGTTTCGAGGGTAGCTTCCTGCTGAACATTTCACATGCGTTCCTAGTTTGGGGAAATCGATATCAATTTTACTTGTAAATGAAGAACAAACATTCCAGTAATTCCGTAGTGATTCGGGTAGAAATACGAAAATACAAAATATTATTATTCGCATTGTTGGCAGGTGTTTTGAAGCACTTCCGGTCAAATTTATTATTGTTCGCTTACCGAAAATAATATTTATGAGGGATTTCGGATTCTTCGGGGCTTAAACAGATTTTATAATTTGTTTGGCGTAATAAGAATTTTATTTTTAAATAATTCAATTTAAATCATCACGATATTACAAAGGTCTATTTCAATATGCATCTGTATTTGTTTTCATAAAACGAGGTCTCTCGTACGTTCGGTAGAAAAACATTCTGCAATTCAATTAGTCAAATTAATCCCCATTGAATCCCGGCCGTTATAACAAAAAGAATTTAATTATTTTTTAGTAATATGGAAAGACCAATAATAATTATATTACAATTAGCAATGTTTACAAACAATATCTATTTCCGGAGATATAAATAGTGCGCAATTGAATTTTCTCTATTAATAGACCACAAACTATTACCGTATAAAATATTTAAAATATTTTCGATATGCAGCACTCCCTATATTACAAAGAGAACCGCATGCTAATTATGCGCTTCGTTTCCAGACTCTGAGTGAGCAATTAATTTAGTTGTTAATTAATTGCTCAATTATCGGAATGTCAATTCTATCACGCATAAGCAAATTTGTCCACGCCACAGGACACAAGTATTTTCCATATGAGCGCGCGTCGCTCGATTTGAACTCGTAAACTTTTCACGATTTTTCTTCCATTTGCTTCGTTACCAAATGCAATCCTGGTTAATGGTACTTCATCGTTACGTTACGTTGGCTGGAAAAGTGGCTAAATTAGCGCTGACCCACTTCATGCATAGATGCGTTTGAAAAACGTGATATTCACCTACGCGACAAGGGTGAAAAACTCGGACACGTAATAGTTCGTTTTGTTATATGACATTTTCTACCAACTGCGTACTTGTAGCGAAAGGACGCGTCTCTTAGCAAAGTTAATTCCGCATGTGAGGGGTTCAAATGACTAAGTTATAAAATTACGACTCCATACTACTATGCGTGCAGTTTTCTAATTTGGAAGTAAAAACTTCTCGATATTCTTTGAGTAGAATAATACAGGAAATTTAATTAAAATTGCAAATTTTTCATATATTATTCAAGTTTAAATATTTGGTATATTCCATCGCCTAAGCAAATAATATTTTAATTAACACAAAGGTTATTACGTAAATTAATATATTACGTGGAATTTTAAGTATGTATATACATGTTGCTCATAAAATATAAATAACTTTTATAAAGGCGTTGAAAACTATCAATGGCTTAGCTTGGTAATTACTATTCAAAAACGAAAAGCTGATGTTACTGCTAATTAAGAAACCTTCAGTTAATACTAAGTACACACAAAAGTTGATAAATGAGGAATTGCAAATGCCAGTCGCAATATAAAACGTACTCATAATAAAAACGAAAAACGCAACAGAAACGCGGGAAATAAAATGACGCAGGCACGCGTTCGTATTGTTTGGAGCGCTTTTATGCGCCTGCCACCGGTGGCAAAGGAACGCGAATGAAAAAAGTTAGCGGCGTTCTGTTTCACCGTCGCGCGTGCTGCGCTGCCAAGACAGTGGAGGCAGGAAGACGAGCGGAAAACACGGGATACGATTAAAATAAGGAGACGAGCAGCGGCAGATACGAAATAAAAAATTGCGCAACAACAACAACCATTATCGAGCCAACGAAAATTCGTCTTGTGCTGACATTGAAATTTATATTTATTTTTATTTTTTTCCTGTTGCTTGATGCAAACGCGCTGAGCTTTCACTAAGCCAAAATTGATAACTCGGGACCAAATAATGGAACGCGATAAAGTTGTGAATTTATAAATTTGTTTTGCTGGTTTCATATACTTTTTTTTCATACCTGTGTAATAATTTCAAATCTAACACGGATTCAAACTCTGGACGCTACCATACTTTTTTTCCAAAACATGTAGACGAGAACTACATATTGAGCGACATCCACGGTAATGCAATTTATCCTTTTTAAAGTTGGAATGCTCTATATGTGCGTTATTTGCATTTGATAAAAACTTGCAAATAGGACTTTTTCGGGTTCTGGTACGTTTCTCGCAGTGGCGCTTCAATAATCTAATGAAACCCTTTTAAATGTCGGGTTTGCTACAAAGGTTCAATCTAGAAAAATTCGTAACCCAGAAAAACTGGATTACCATAAGCATCAAGGTTACTTTTCGGTTTACACGTGCATACAATTTACTTTAGCCCGAAATTTGACTTGCAAAATAATGATTTATACAAATTTTAATGCTTGTTTTATCAGCTATAAATTGATGAATTTAATATGGTTGCCATAATACTCTTGGATAAATTTCTATGCAGTATGCTTCCTTAACGATCGCGTGCGTTGACAATAAAGCGAAAGACAAGCCGATTTAATTAAAAAGACGGCTAATGAAACGAGTCGCGCCATTTATTATTAATAATAAGAGAGTATTGTTCGAGGGTGCGAAGCAGCGTCATTTACGTTATCAGTAAACATTACCACTGTTGTCGCGAAAGACGAGGAAGAACGATCATCCAAGCATTCATCGTATTATTTGCCAGCTTGTTATTAATTAGATAACTTTATCCATCATATTTTCACCTTTTGTTTATTAATTCAACGCTGAATTCAACGAAATTCATTTCTCTTTAATTTATGTTAGACACCTATTGTTAAAACTCTAATTTTTTCCGCGTTGCATTTTACGGCTGCAGCATTTATTTATAACGATAAAAGCATTAAATCAACTGTCTGCGATTCTTCCAAGTTAAAACTTTTAATTACTGTACAGAAGAATTTTTTGCTCGCTTGTTTATTGTTTGCCAAAGAGCTTTAGAAGCACTAATTGCTAATTTATGCACTTTTTTCTCTTTCTTGACGAGCGTATAATTCCAAACGCATTAGCATCAGGATAAATTTGTCGGCTGAACGGCTGCTATCGATGTGATTAATCTATTTGCCTATGAGAAACAGACGACAATCACGGCCGATGATATTGCGAAACTTATAAAATTTATGAGAAAAGTTATTTGAGGCGATTTGCCACGCGGCGCAAATGTTTCTATTTTCGCGAGCAGATAGAGCAAAGTAGCTATCCTAGCGAGGCGCACGTCTTACATCGATCATCCCTTGCCACCCTTTAGATTCTTCCGGCACAGCTGCGAATTCTGTTCGTTGAAATTAATATCCTACACCCGCACACGAAGTACATAAATGGTTCTATTCATTAGCAATTAGCTGTAATACCCTTCCGGGAGCGCTTATGATATTTTCTCACATTCAGATTAATGTTTCGCATTTGTGGGAAATATGATGGGTTTGAAGTTGAAACTTTAATTTGTTATTCAATTCTGGCGTATGTTTGCGCACTGTCATAAAATTACTGCATAAAATATAAGCGTACAAACGGCAGAAAGTTCCAATATTGATTTCGTTTACCCTGCAGTACTTGTATCAGATTTAACCAACCAACCTGCATAGTTCATGCTGATGGTGAGCGTTACTGAAAATTATAATAAGACCAACAATGCGTGTCTTCATCTATTAAAGGTAGTAATTTAGGCGCATGCACCAGATTAAATTGAATATGCAATTTTGTCACAGTTAAATTTCGGCTTTTCACCCTTAATAAACGTGCTGTAAGGTCAAATGTTAAGCGTTCGATGAAAATTCAATCAATCCGCTCCCAACACTATCCATACATATTATAGCTAGATGTTTAATTTTATATGTTTTAGTAAATGGAAGCAACGATATGGGTTATTAAACAACCCTTAACGCAAAGTTTCATTGGTCCTTAAAGTCGATGTTTATTGTGAATTTATTGTTTACAGAACTCTAACTTGCTCCTTTATAGATATGATTGAAAACTACACCGGAAGTGTCACAGCGATATTACATGTCAAGCTCATTGGTATAAATAATTTTCGCGCTGGATTTCCGGCTGGACATAATGCATTGTCGCCTAAGGGTCGCAGGTTGATGAAAATCAAATGATTATTAGCATGGCAGCATGCAAACAGTGTGTACGATGGAGTGAACAACCGCACTACTATGCCGTCCAGCAATTGCTAGTACTACGTCAGGAACGCAACGTAAACAAATCGTTGAACTACGTTATGCGCGACGTTCTATACGGATGATGAGTGAGAGTAAAAAGTTGCATGCTATTGGAGTTTATTACTTAGAGCTCCTTAACGTCAGTCTGGTAGAGTATTAACATTTATGAGAAGAAAAATGTAATGCAATTCGCTTCTATTAAATGCAAAAATTCTATTAAATGAATTTTACCTGTATAGTTTAGCGAAGAATCGGAATCCATTTCCCACGTGAGAAGCGCGCAACTGATACCATACAGAAAGCCAATAATAAAGATCTGCAAATTGCTTCTGACCGCATTGAACGCAGCACTGTGAAGCGGGATGATGTGTTGAGAGGAGCGGCACTGATAATGTGCTGCGGAACGAGCGCGCACGCGGAGCGGCCGTGATGCGTTGCGCGACTGAACCGCCGCCGCTGGAAATCCACCGCCACCGTTGCAGGAGGACTGGCAGTTGCGAGTAAGTTGGAATATATGCGTGGACGCGCCTGCGTTTCTTCACCGCGCCGCACCGCCGAAAGTAAATGCCATGAACTTTGCGCGCAGGATATGCGCGAGTATGTTCAAATATTGAATACTATGAGAAAACTTTTGGAATAGATTGCGTTCATACATCTGCATTTTGGCACTTGCAGTGTATTTTAACTGAAATTGGTAACATGCTCTTCGCGAATTATGGGCCTCCAGTGCCGAAAAGTTGACTATACATTTGTCATATATTTCCATTACTACAGTTGCTTGCGCCACGCCGACCAATAAATCATTGCGCGCTCAACTTTGCCAGCCGCCCAGCGCATCAGCGATGGAGGCACATGGTGTACACTACGCGGGAAAACAAATAAATGCGTTTGTTTCAATTTTCCTGCCCGGGAGCAGCAAGCGCACAGAAGAGCAACGTATACAATTCGTATTTATGCGTCTGGCTCTCTTTTAGATCTTTCGTTCAATTGTAGGTAATGCGTTGTCTGTTTTTATGCCCGGGATAATTTTGCTAAATCTCTAGCTGTCCACTTATGCAACGCAATTGAAACAAATTACGCCGACAAACTTGCAAATGCAATGAACATGAACATTCATCATTTATATAAGCTATCGCGTCCGTCGCCTCCGTTAAAATATGCCTTCGGTGCTTGTTAACAATTGAAAAGTTTGAACGTGTCTGTCGGCTACACGTTGTTCGCAACGGGACCGAAAGATGCTCGCCTCTCGAGTGGAGTGCTTGCGAAAGGAGATCTTGAGCGTTCGCGCCTTTGCCTCTTATAAAGACGTTGGGGGCAGCGTTCTGCAATTATGATATGCCAACGAGCCGAGTGATTGAAATGACATCCATGTCACCAGCTGTGATTGCACTTCGCCTAACGATTTCATACACAAAGTCTCACCTACTCCAACTGCACACTGAAAGAGCACTTTAGTTGGCATTCATTATCCTGGCGCGCACTATGATAATAGCGAGTAACATCGTTACAAGTTACGTACATGTATGATTTAGTTATTTATATCTTCCGGGCATCTGTGACGTATTTTGCATTTTGAATTATTTAAGCAAATGGCCAGGTAAAGTTTGCGGCGTACAAAGGGCTTTCAGCTCTTATTATTTATGAATACGCTTTGTGATGCGGAAAACGATGTTTCGAGGTCTGCCCTATTGATTAGTGGAGGCAGTATTTGCGAAAATGCTGCCGCCCGTTAAATGTCGCGCGTACAGTTCACGAAGAAGGTAAAAAATGATAGAACGCTCTTAGTCTGTGACAATAACATGAGTAACCAACAATAAGAAGACCAAGTAAATAGCGTGGCGCTTATGCACTTTAATACTTTACGCAAGGGGAGAAACTTTCCACTTGCGCTTATGATTTACGTTTGCTTACCACTCAAGAAAGCATAGTAACCGCATAAAATTTAATATTCATCATTATGTAAGACTTAATTATAATGATGTTTTTGGGTCATTATTCATCGGGGATAAAACGTGCACCCAATTTGAAAGATTGATTAATCAAGCGGTATTTAATCATTGTATCGTCGAATATTTTTCACGCGGTAATTATAGCGAAAATGTAACATGTGACTATTTTCATGTGAAATTTAATTAGTTAACATTCATTGAAACATTCAAATAATATTAAAATGAGTTCAGCAATGCTTCATATATTAATTAATTCAAATTGCTGCGGTTAACGCACGGCTTCTGTTAATTCGCGCACCATTATTCCCACATGCAAATGCAGTTTAATTAGCCGTACGGTTTTTAGTTTTGCTGCATTTGTATAGATCTCAAATATGCCTGAGCCAGCGCACCTATTATGTCGACTAACTCAAATTGTTCTTGGGAAAGTATGGTATGCAGAGTTTAATTAGTGGAATTTTTCAACGTGCCCTATGTTAACAAGCAAGTAATTGAGCGATACAATTCCATATAATGAAGGTTTACTCGGTATGCGCGTATTGTTGGAAGCCAATCAAACGTAATGTAATTGAAATTTTCACTGCGGATCATTGCGCTTCTTCATGACCTACAAGTTTGCGCACATGTAATATAGCACAGCGAGAGCAAAGGGGTGAAAATTTCAATTTGCGTAAGCTACGGTATTTTATAACAGCCTAGGTAGGCGATAAACTGAAGCAAAATAAATCGCGCGTAATTAATGTAGGTCATTGATATTGTAATAGCGTGCAAGCAGGACGCTGGTATTTATACCTAATGGGTTTTATGTTCGTATATTCCAGTAAATCTTGAGGATGCGCACGTGTGAAAGAGATAATGGAAGAGAATTGGTCTCCTGGAACGTGCGCATGAAATACGAATGTAATGCAAAAAGGCGTTGAATAAGTATTTCAACAACGCATTACGTATGCGAGGGGTTTCGAATCCGGACCTTGTTTCGGCTGCTTTTCAACAATGTTCGGTTGAAAGCTCTCCAGATAGCAATGTTGAGATATACGATGGACCATGAATCCTGCCGCAACGTCGCGGTGTTTGAGCGTATCCTGCGGTTCGGCATCCGCTTCTGGTGGTGTGACCAGCTAGCTCGCTGCAAATTCCCAGAGCGAATCAATCAGGACCTGCGCGTTTGCGGCGGTAGTAGCGGCACACACTATTCTTCAGCTGCGCGCTGATGATATGAGTTTCAAATTGTTCGCTCGCTGGGTTGTTTATGTAAGCATTGAATGCGCGATGCGCCGCCGTATGCAAATAGCATGAAAACATAGTGTTTTCGCATTGGGACTGCATTCAATATCTGCACGCCACGCCATATTTGCAATTAACTTATTTTGCCGCTGCAAATAATTCAACACCAAAGTCGAATTTAGTTATGTTATTGTTGAATTTTCCATTGACTTCATTGTGCCAACACTGTGTTGCAGAAGTGCGATTTATATATTTTTTATTCTTTGTGGCATTATTATTGCTGGGCCTTTGCCTTTGCTTCACATTTGTTTGTGTTTCGCTTAATTGAATATGACTTTTTCATTTGTGCTCTTTTAAGTATACTCAGTTTTATTTTTCACACGTGACAAACTTGTCTATTTAAAACTGATCAAGTTTTATCAGTAAAAATTCGTTTTCTATGACTTTCTATGATTAACTAATAATGTGAGAGTTCAAGATTTATACTAAAAAACGCAATTTCCCGCCTCTGTCGAAAATAACCCATTGCTCAAATATCGGAAGAGGGAGTCATTTCCCAATATCTCATATATTTTCAAGATGCGGAAAACAGGATGGGGTTGGCCGATGAAAATAGCGCTCTCGGTGGCCGGCAAAATTCGATTGACAAGTGGAATTTCGTCGTTTACGGCGTTCAACAGAAGGCCGGTTTGCGGACGTAATTGAAAAGTGGGTTTCTTTTCGTGGGCTTTCTGCGTCACTGCCACCCCTTCAGCCATATATTGCTGCTGCCGCCACCACACCTGCGAAGCGTCACTGTGCTCATACGCACGGAGCAGGAAAAACACAACGAATGGCTTTCCCACGTCGCCTTTGCCGCGCACTTTTCAAATATCGACGACGCGTCGCGGCGGCAGTAAAACGTGTTTGAAGTTGTATTTCTGTCTGACGTATTAGCTAAATATTTTACGAGCTCCTGTGCAAGCAAAAGCAACATCGTCATATACACTCGAAACCGCTTTAGGGCAAGTTTAAAAATAGATTTCTTCATATACTCTGCGCCTGTCGCGCTTATTAAGTGATGCAAATTCGTACTCGCATATATTGCCTGGAACTTTTCGGATATTGCTTTTCAGGCTTTTTAGGAGTTTATGTTCGGTGAAATGTTTTATTTGCGATTAAGTTGAGCAAGCGTAATCGATTACTGTAATCATCAATTCGAGAAGAGAGCAAAAACATTGACAATCTATCAAGCGTAGGGATATGGCACTCCACTGAGGATAAAATGCGAGAATGCCGCTTGCTTCGAATCGCAGAGAGACAATAAACGAGACGGAGCATTGCACGCTCTCTCGGGGGAGGTACAGCGTCGAAACAGTTTAAAATAAACTTTTAGCGTGACGCGCAAAACATTATTTAAATCGCCAGGATTCTATTACTTCGCGAACTGCGAGGAGCACCTAGAAGTAATTAATGTGGAAGCGGCACTCGAAGGAATTCCCGATGAGGTCATGCATGTAGCTTTGCATTCATAAATAAGGATCAATTTCTTATTGTTGTGAATCAACGCGATTCATGTGCAGTCACTCTTAAGGAATTGTTCATCAACTTATGTTATACTACCGTCTGCTGCGAATTGTTTTTATGTGTAACTTTCGTGAAATGCGCTTATTTGAAGCAACTTTAGCTGCTTGAATGAAGTCTAGACAGACGACTTGATTGAAATATGAACATTAATGGATGAAATTATAGACCGTCAATTATGACAATGGCAGCAAATATTAAAGTCTTCATTCGCCGCTTGAGTGAAATGCGTTCCCAAAGGAAGGGTAAATGTTTTGCCGCGCTAGCGTACTCACAATTCGAGTGATAGCTTTCATCTTTGACCTTCGTGTTCTTTACTACAACATCGTTTTTGTTTTAGTAATTTAGCTGCTTTTGTTTGCTTCTTCGGCGGATTGTTTGGATCAAACGCGTGGAAACGCTGAGAGAAATATTCTACCCACAATAATACTTTCATCTCTGCAGAATGCTGCATGGTTCATTGTTTCCACTCAGTGCACGCTAAAAGGTGGCAGCAACAAAGCGCTTTCTTCACGCATAATGTTCAATAATTTATTATTTCATTTTAGCAGCGCGCGTTCACAATCAACTAAAATCTGTTTAAGAGTGAAGTGCTCGTCGTTGCTCGATGCTATTGTTTTAGATACATAGCTTTTTTGAAATAAATCTCGAGCAAAAGAACGCATTACGAACATGTAATGAAATGAGTATGTCATGTGTAACGACCGCATAGGCTTCACATTCATTTTGCGTTCCAGGAACGATTTATCCCAGCGTGAATTGACCCATTTACCGATTGACCGCACGGCATGCAGTTGCATTGTATGCACTATGAATGTCGCAGCTCGGCCGTACGTAATTGCATAATGTTCATCATTGCTGGATTTACTACGTATTATGAGCGCGTCTTGCATGCACTTCGCATCTGATTACTTCCGGATGTGTCTTTACCTTGGTATCTTTGGCATAATACAATTTGCGTCCTTTGAGCTTGAAATATCTGCGCCGCCATCGTTGAAACGACCAGGTCTGTTTCAACAAGTATCCTTCTTTCATGGACGCCTGAAAGCAACATTGATTGCAATAATTTAAATCTCCCGCATGTTTAATTACAGGAATAGCCATGTACATAGACAACCCAAAATACAGCAACCACTTGATGAGTTCCGGTTGCTATGCTCCGGAAAGAGCGCGCGGATCGATCGCACTCGCAATACCAGGGATGGTTAAACAATGAAAATTTAATATTGCTATAGCGTAAACATGCGACAATGCAAATAACACTTGATAAATTTATTATGCAGACAACAGTAATACATCACAAGAAAGCCACAGAGAAATTACGACCAAATTATATACGGGCGCACAAAGGATTTCATGCCGCTTTATCGCAATCAGAAGAATGCGTCTTATTGAAAAATCATAAATTAAACTCGTATAGCTTTATATGCAGATGCACAAAGGACATAATAAGCTGCAAGAATACAATTGTAACAATGAAGACGCTGAGCGGAAAATATATTGAACACATACCGAACATTTGATATCTTTATTCGTCGATAGGCGACGATGAAACGATTTAGCTGGTTCTGTTTCCTCATCGCTGCCGCTGCCGTCCGTTGACGACGTCTCTTCAACCACGGGCGAAATATTACCGCCATCGTACCGACCGCTACTACCGCCCACGCCAATATCGTATTTCCAGCCCGAAAACGAACCCGCCGCCATCATAATAACATTTGTGAATATACACCACGTACGGTCGTCATAATTAGGCGCGTCTAACGCTGACGATGTGTTTATTCTTCGCACAATCCATTATTGGCCGCAACCTGCCACCCGCATTTCGTAGAATTGAGGCCATTCTAGGATTCAGGATCATGAAGCAGCGCAAGGATAATTATCTATATGCAACCGAGAGAGCATCCTTGATGTTGGTATTAATTTCAATACTATAATTCGGCATCATCATCATTAGCATCTTCATTTGATGTTTGGAATTCCTTTTTTAAATTATTCATTTGTATTTTATTAATCGGTTAAATTTGTTAAATCGAAAACCATATGCAACTTGTACTACAGTTGTTGTCGATAAAACAGACAGCTAGAAAATGGCGTCTATTTGACGTTTTCGATGAACTCTCAGCACTTCAGTGCGTGCTCGTCTTCGCTTTAAGTGCGGTTGCAAGCAATTGGAAATCGTGTTTTTCTTGCGTGTGTCCTGCATACTTGTGGATTACGTACATTGTTATCATCTACGAGCATTGGGCTATTCGGTGTTGTTCCAATTATACATAATGTGATCGCACCGTTCGCGTACTATTGTGCTAGGAGGACGCGGTGCGGTTAGCATTCTCGTTGCAACCAGCATTAACGAAGAAGGCGCGTCGTAACAGAGTGTTTGCTATTAGTGGGTGCATTCCATTGACTTGAACGAGCGGTAATTGGAGTGGCAATAAAGGGTTTCCCTATTGCTAGCCCGGCGAAGACATCCAGCCTTTAATTTGTGTGCATAGCGTGTGATGAACGGAAAGGCGCGGGCAAATGCAGCATCATCGGCACCGCATCGCTTCAGTCGCCGATACGCATAAGCAAATAGGAGGAAAAAAACACACGCATCGTGTTTAATTTAGCCGCACATAAATACACATCCAGCCTGATATAAACGGTGCTTTAGGTAGATACATGCCAATATATGCAATAGTTGTGTTTTAAAAGTAAGAAAGTCTCATTACACAGCGTGTCACTTGAATGTTGCCCAGGTTGTTGTTGTTTCCTGAATTAACTGATCAAAAGTGGCATTGACTGAAAAGCTATCTAGATTCTTTTCAATCAAAATTCAAGTATTTCTTTGTGAATTTCATGCATAACCTCTGTCAGCAAAGCCACCAGTCCTTTGCCAGGACATGTGGCTGTTCATTTCATTTGGATGGTTTTAGATAAAGTATAATCGTTGCAGCTTAATGTTTTCAATAAGATGATTAATTACTGACTGGCACCACAACGTATTATTTCACTCATATTGAGGTCTTGTTTTAGGGAGCTTGGTGATTTTCAGTCCACAGAATGTCAAGTAGTACATTCCGTGTAACTGAACTCAATTATGGCAATGAAGCATTAACACTTATTGTAGGACCTGATGGCACAGTCACGCCAGACAAGGAAACAGTTAAAGAAATATTGAGTAATTAGCATGTATATGTGGTACACAAATAAATACTAAACTGTAATAATGTTTAGGCAGTCATCCCTCAATGGACATAAACTTAGTTACAATGAAGAAAGTGGATGCTGGGGAAGTCAATATAACTTTGGATAGTTTAACATACATAAATAGGGATAACATGGAAGGTAAATTGGTACTTAATTGATAATCACAGTTTCTGATTGTTCATATTTAGATCCGAGCGAGATGAGTGAGCTCGATTTTAATTTGCGTAATATCCAAATGGATCATGATTACGCTCGGACAAATTCACCAGAAACGCCACCGTTGGAGGCGGTAGACGAATTAGCGCAAACGTTGAGCATGCTGGAGGAAGGAAGTCTTGATCCCCAACTGACTAATGAGCCACTCACAAAGATCACCAAGATTGTCAAAGGCAAGAAGCAAACCATATTTGTCAATAGTAAGGAAAAACAAAGAATGATAAATGCCGGTTTGCTTAAAGAACGACCTTCAGAGCGCGTCTTCAAGAAACCAAAACCGAAAGAAGCTCCACAAGTGCCGCAGCCTGTCATTGCAACGCCAAAGAAGGAGCTTGCAGAAGAAGAAGTTAAACCTGAAGCTCTTCATGATGAGCTTAAAAAGGTTGCAGTGGTAAAGGTCGAACCGCTCGATAAATCACTGTTGCTGAAAACCACACCGAAAAAAGAAAAGAAAGTAATCAAACCCACCCCTCCGGATGATATGGCATTATTTTCAACGCCAGATATCATTAGGCGTGTGGGCAAAGATGGACCAACTACTCCTACAACTCCAACAGATAAATCGCCACCGAAACCTTTGAAGATTTCACCGGAAGTTCGTTCAAAATCAGCCAGCGAAAAAGGCAATATGGAATCATTAGATAAAACCCGTCGTATGAGCTTAGATAGTAGGAAAGTAGAAAAAGTCGCGTCAAAGGCATTTGAATCTGAAGGTGCGACTAAGCCAAGTAATTCAAGTGAACAAGTGTCAGTTCAAGACTTCTCTGAGACTATGAGTAATTCAAGTGAATCCGCCGAGCAACAATTGGAACCTTTGCCAAGTGCTGAAGATATTCGCGCTATGATTCATAGTGAAAATACGAAAACATTTACAATAAATTCTGCTTTACCTGAAGCTGTTCTCTCTGAAGATAACAATGCCAGCATGAACATCGATACTGGCTCGCTTGATTTAGACCAAAGTATTTTGGATAATATTAATACAGACATGATTTCTGAAGACATTCTATATCAAGTAGCCCAATCGTTGGTCGATAATAACACAGAATTGCAAAATGTGATCGATAAATCGTTAAATGATAATCTCGAATTAAGTGCGCTAGGTGAGGCGCCGGTCGCTGTAACAAATAACCTGCCGCAAAATATTTTACCAACAAATGTAGATACTCAGGTAAATTATCATAGACTTTTAAATATACAAATGCTAACGAGTATGTGCATTTTTAGATTCAGACTAGTACAAGTACAAACGCGGTTACTTCTAATTCATTAGCTGTAACTGGAACGACTCAAATAGTGCGACCGGATGGTCGTGTTGTAGTTATCCCGCCGATTGAGCGACCCACAACTCGAAGTAGAAATAAGAAGAGCGTCTCAACAGCTCCCCAACAATCGACAAAGTAATTAATTAATACTTTTCATAATAGCGTTCTTTTCTCATCATGTTTCTTTAGGTCGGTTACAAAATTGCCAGATGATCATGTGTCTGGAGAGGACCAAGATACTTCCGAGCCGGAAGAAGAGGAAGAGGAAGAATCAGATGATGACCCGAATAAGTTATGGTGCGTTTGTAACCAACCACATAATAATAGATTCATGATTTGCTGTGATACCTGCGAAGAATGGTATCATGGAAAATGTGTGAATGTTACGAAAGCAATGGGCCAAATGATGGAGCAAGAGGGTAGAGATTGGATCTGTGTATTTTGCAAAGACCCAAATTTGAAGCGACCAAAGGCTGCATTACGCCGTATGCGCAAAGCGTCACGAACCTCAGACAGTAGTACTTCAACGGTAAAAAGTAAGCACAGCGTAACATCGACTGCAATTACACCCAAAGAAAAGGTGCGAACTGACAAACCGGAAAAGAAGGCACCAGGCTGCGTGGTATGTGGTAAACCATCTCGCAATAGTTCGATTTACTGCAGCGATACTTGCATACTGAAACACGCACAAGGCGTGGAAAAAGTAGTCGTATTTAACCGAAAAACAAAGCAAATTCTTGCTGGCAGCAATGCGCCAAGCGCAGCGAATTTAGATAAATGGTTGAGCGAAAATCCATCGTATGAGGTTGTTCGGACTACGAAAGTAAAACCAAAAATGACACAATCTCAACTCAAACTGGTGAAGAATCCAACCACGTCAAATGTTTCATTGGCAGTTCAAAAGAAAGGTGTGAATATTGGTGTTCTTCAACATGGTACAAAGCCAGCGTCAGCCAGCCCAGTTCAGAGTCCAAATAATAATCGCCCCATTGTTTTAAATTCAACATTAAAACCGAAAACTGTAAGTAAAATATTGATGTGTATTATTTTATATTTAATTCTCGTGCTCTCTTGTTTTACATAGATTATCAAAACAATCAGTAAAGATGCACATTCATCAAGCCCAACGCACGAAATACGCAAGCTAAAAGTTGTGCCAGCCTCGTCGGTACCTAAACAGCAACAACCACCACCACAACAACAGCAACAGCAACAACAACAACAACAACAACAACATACTCCACCCCTCGTACAAAAAATTGTTAAACCACCAGTGTCACAACAAACAAAATTACAGGTTGTGAAGAAAGAAGCCATTCCAATGCCGCAGAAAACACCAAAAGCGCGACAGGCGGAAGTCAGTCAGCAACCGAAACAGGAAAATCTGCGCGAAACTGTGAAGAAAACATTTTTTGAGCAATTATCAAATCGCTTAAAAAATGTTGAGGATCTCAAACTTTCGGACGATGAGTTGCGGCAAGTTTCTAATGAAATTGAATCACAACTTTATAAATGCTTTGCCGATACTGGACAAAAATACAGGAATAAGTATCGCAGTCTTATTTTTAATATTAAAGATCCGAAGAATCAAACACTTTGGCGGCGCATTTGCGAGAAGTCAATTAATCCCTATCAGCTTGTGCGATTATCGCACGACGATTTAGCTAGCCAAGAGTTAGCTTTGTGGCGCGAACGCGAAACTAAGCATCAACTTGATATGATTAAAAAATCCGAATTAGATTTGTTGAATTGCAACAGGCAGTATGTTTTTAAGACACATAAGGGTGAAACTGTTTTTGAGGATGATAGTGCGAAAGATCAGGTGACTGATGTGATTGCCAATCCAGTAACAGATGGAGAGGCTCCTGATGAAGATGGCAAGGAGAGCAGAGCGTCTTCGGGTAAGCACAGTAAACGAGATAGGGAGAGATCGAAGGACCGTAAGTCTAGAGATAAGCACCGTAGCCGTAGTAAAGATCGTAAGAGGAGATCGCGAAGTCGTGAACGAAGTTCGCGCCATGATAAAAGACGCTCACGTAGTCGGGACCGTCATCGTGATAGGGACAGACGGTCTTCACACAAGAGTTCTCGACATAAAAAGGATTTGGATGATGTTAAGAAAGATAAAACAATAAATACAGACAAACTCGATAAGAAATCAAAGGAGATTTTAGAGCAATTAGTCGACAAACAAATTGTACCACCTTTAGAAGATCGCTTGTGGAAGCAAGAAGAAATAGTACAAGCACCCCCACCAGTACCGCAACCACAAAGCACAGAATGCGATAGTGATCATGAGCCGACTTCGACTGTTACAATACCCACCCCACCAAGGGTACCGGAAGTTGATGAAGTTTCACAATCAGTTGATAAGATAAAATCAATTGAGAAGGACGATGACGTTGACATAGACAAAAATGAGATAGTAATTCCTGAAACGCCGAAGAATCGAGAGGCAATGTGGAAGGGCACTATCAATATGATTGATGTGGCCCACATTATAATAAATGCATTTGAAGTCTCCGGTGATTGTGCAAATCTCGGCGATGAACTGCCAAAATCTCTAGATATAGTGGGTCGCATTTCTCCATCGACAGTATGGGACTATATTGGTAAAATGAAAACATCAAATAGCAAGACAATATCAGTACTGCGCTTAGCAGCAAGTACAATGGAGGAACGGACTGCTTATCTTTCGCTTTATACTTACTTGTCAAGCAGACAGCGTTTAGGTGTGGTAAAATGTGTAAATAAACGCGTCAAGGACTTTTACATTTTGCCACTGGCGTCACACAGTCCTATACCTGGTGCTTTGTTGCCTATCACCGGTCCCGGTTTTGAAGAGAGCCGACCAGCTTTACTTGTTGGCATTATCGTTAGGGATAAACGAAAGAGGAGTTCAGAACTCGCATCGCATCATTCTTCTAAACGAGTTCGTGTTGAGGTGAAGACCGTTAAAGCACCCGCAACACCTCCATCAACATCGCGTTCATATACGCCACCCCCAGCGCGCGATCCTCGTATGAAATTGCCAGTTCCAAGCATTGATGTTGCTGAGGAAAATGAAGAGGATATGGGTAAGTGGTGCAAATGAATGATGTTCAAGATGTTTCTAGTTTCGTTCATTTATTCATAGATGAACCTTATTCTCCCGCCGATTCTGATCCGGATACGGCGCTCCCAGAGCCGAAATCACGCTTGAACGCAGCGGAGTTATCCAACTTGATAACGAGCGCAAAACCGGCTTCTTTTATGGACACGAGCATCAGTCAGCCTACGCCATTTGAACCATTCAGTAATAAATTTGATGGAATTCCAGGTTAATAATTGTTTACGACATTGTTTTTCGTACTTTTACTATTGTTTTGTTGATAGGTCTTGATGTTGCACCGCCTGCTCTTCCTTCTAACAGTTTAGAGATACAACAGAAGATGGCCGAGCTCGATCAAAAAATTGCGGCCCAAAAAGCGGAGATAGACAAAGTTTCAAAAGATCTGGTGTCATCCGGAAGTGCAGACTTGGAGCGAAGCAGTTTGGCGAATATTGCGCTTCCGAGCAATCTGCAACAAATCTTGGAAAGCATTAAAGGCATAGGAAACAAAGCAGACAGCACTGATTACCAGGTATTTTGTAGGAGTCCGTTTGCATTTTGATAACTTACATTTACTCTTTATAGCCGGAACCCTCAAACAACAGCAGTGATCTGACAATACCATTAATGCTCCCAAAGTTAAGTTCGCGCCCCATCGCAAGCGGCTCGCCCAGTTCGATCGATTCGAATGTGAGTGCATCCATACCGTTGACTCTGCCCAAGCAAAAGAAAACCACGCTAGTTGAAGAAAAACCTAGCGGAAGTGTTTTGAGCTCGCTTTCAGAAGAAGATCTTATTAAGAAAGCGGCTGAAATGCTTGGAGAGACGGAGCCTCCACCAAAGAAAGCTAAATCACCGCCTTTAAGTTTCCTCCAAACAAGCAACACTAATAAAAAAGACCGACTTGAACTACCACCCATTCCTGGTCTGGAGGACTAATATATAGACGTAAATACGTAAAAGGAACCAAGTGCTTGCAGATGGATAATGTATAAATAAGATGGTGCTAAAGTTTTTAAACAATTTGCTGAACTTTGAGAAGTAACCTGAAGTAATGAATTAGTTTTTTATTATTATCATTTTATAAATTAATTATTTGATGATTATGTATTGTTGCATCAAACAACCACATCAGTGAGCATAGGATGCTGTCAAAAAATGCATTTGTAAATATGAGTAAGCAGAATTTTTGGCAAATGACTTTATAGTTTTAAAACATTTTTGGTATCATAGTTGCAATCAGGACCACGAATAATGAAAGATATGCAAAGGAAGATAAGCAAGCGATGAGGAAGCAAGCATGCAAAACTTCTATGCATCATATAGATAAATGTGTTCAGTTGTTTTTTTATTAATAAGATCATGTTTCATCCCGAGTTGTATCTGGTCATTCGGTATTATCAAGTTTCATCGTCCCGACCGATTGCTGCCAACAATACGGAAGAACGATACTATACGTTGGAAGAAAGTATAATCGTGGCCTTGCTTTAGCATAAAGCCATCATTACAATCAAGACAGCACCGGAGTTGTTGCGCTTTGCACATACTTCATATGAAGAAGCACATGCATTTGGTATGTTGCACGGCTGCTGATGAATTTTACTGTTGGCGGCTGAGCGCGCGGTAAGCATTCGTATGCGTGCGGCTCGTCAGTGTTTCTAGGTCAAGTAACAAGGCCAGCAATTTCTCCTTATGCTTGAACACCATGTGCTCTACACACGAATGCAAAGGCATACAACTGGACGTAAGTGTGTGCCATGGAAGCACCAAAGAAGAAAGCATTGTTGTTGTTGTTGTTGGTGCTTGTCGAAGTTTGCTCGTGTCTGTATGCGACATCCACGTTGCTGCTTTATAAATTTGATATTTTGCCCATGCCTCTGTTATCATCTTCGTTGCTCGAGTATCCTGCTGTAGCCAGGCGTCTCTCTTTGGCGCGCGCTGTATTCTTGCGGCATGTGTGTGAAGTGGTTGCAAGAGAAACACGAGCAGCGCGCGTTAAGCCGTCGAAGAAATTTCGCGGCCGGCCGCAACAAAGTAGGTCAACGACAAAATAAGACACGGAACGTGTAGCAGAAGAGCGAAAGAAAGTTCTTACATGCTTCATGGATTCATGATAGCGTTGGTAAATTTAAATTTCATTGACATTCAACTTGTATTTTAGCAATGCTCTTCCACAGGGTGTGCGCGCAACTAATCATTGTCGCGTGAGGCCCGTACACTTAGCGAGCATTTAGTAGTTCACAGCCTGATTACGTTCCAGTTAACGGTTCACAATTCACTTTTGTTGTTTCGCGTTGCTCATTGTTGGTATTCCATGAATCCATCATGTATTTGAATATCCAATACGCACGCTTCGAACCATTGTTTCAGGTGCGTTTCCCATGCATATTTACCAAACACTGTCTGTGGCATTCTCGGCGCGATATTTTCGCGCGGATATATCTCGGATAAATCAGCCCAAACCCATATCTTGTGCTTGTTTAATATTATTCAAAGACATCCATACGCTCTTGGTAAAAAAGCGCGTTTTTATTGCATCGGTGTATACACTTTAGAAGTAGTGTAAGTAGAACGCGACATACATCCGCTCAAACATATACACATTGCGTTGCGCTCTTCGGTTGATGATGATGATGAGGATGATTACTGTTGTAAATTCTTTAGTGGAGGGCAGGTTGACTTTTGGCTTTTGCAGGCGCATTAGATGCTGCACACACAATTGAAGTAACACAATCGAAATATTCAGCGGGCGCGCTTCACAATGAGAGAACACAAGTGATTCCCGATTGGGGCCATCGCTTAACTTTAACGCACTAAAAACTACAATACGTATAAAATAATTATTTTTAAAACAAATTCGCGAATACATTTGGTAGGATCCTGATGACCATATCTAAACATAAATTAGTATAAGAGAAGTTATCATCAGTTAAGTATTGATTGATTTTAATATGTCAGTTAAATACGCTACGTAAATTAATTAAAGATTAGTTTTTAATTAGAAATTTTGTCGTCGACGTCGTTTGGCACTCATATTAAAACAGCTATAATTAAGATAATTTTTCGTAACGCACTGCGATTAGAACTTGGTATACTTACGAATGAGTAGTAATTGCGTAAATGCTGTAAATTATCGTAAATAAATATTGCAAGTGACTGAAAATCGTTTCATATTAAAAATAGTGGTGTTTATAATACAAAACATTTTAGACATCATTAATGAATAATCAACAACAAAAAGATTTATAACAAATAATTCATTTCAATTAGCTAACTACGTATTACTATGTATATATATATATATGATTCTATATATGCATAAATTATCCTTAAAGTACTAAAATACAGCGTGTATTGTTGATATTTTTACATTTTATACTCTAATCAAAACTTAGCCATCTTAAAAGCCATTAAAGTTTAAAAATAAGCAATAAATATAATTACAAATTTATTATGTGTATTTCCGCGTCTCGAATAGTGTTTTGTTTTTGTATATTTGCCATAAAGGAGAGCGCTAATAAAATTATATACACGATCGGTAAAATAAGTAAGTATTGAGAAATATAGAGTGAATTAATAAAATACGACCTAACAATATTATTTATCATGGTATCACACTTTTAAATTACTAGTTTCAGCACTATTTAACAAAGGAGAGAAAAATAATAAATACCTAATTTACGCAAGTATTTATGCTATTTACAATATTTTCATCATGAAGTTAATTGGCAAATTTGGAGAACGTATGATGACAAATTATGTTAATTTTACTTCTTGCAAGTACGGAATTGTTTATGTTTCTTTGATGAGATCAAATTTGTCATTTTTCAACGGCAATTCGCTTGTAATGGAAAACAAACCATGTGCCGGAGGAGATGAACAGTTATAAACAAAGTAAGTTGCGATTAGGAAAACGTTGACGCAAAAAAGAAATCTAGATTTGTACGACTATTAATGTAATGAATTATTCTTGGTTGTGTTCTCCAAGATAATCGAGAGCACCAATGCAGTAGATTTTTTCCCTCATATTCGATTTTTCAGGTTCGAGTATGTCCTTTCGTTTAGCTTTCTTTACATTGCATAAATAACAAATACGTTACTTAAATATTAAGTATATAAATTGGTTTTATCACAAAAAGTCCGCGTCGCTTCTTATTGTTGCTATAAAATTAAATTTACACATAAATATGTATATTTAAATTTCATATACCTGAGCTGAGGCATTTCCTATTTGCTTGCTTGCTTTATTTCATAATTTTGCCAATTTACGTTGCATTCATACGTACAGAATGTGTTCATATTTACAAACAATATTAATAATAATAAAATAATAGAATGAGTGAGGAGAATAAATAATTATAGTACACCAAGTCGATAGAGTAGCTTAAGTTATTAGAGTTAGCTTTAGTTTGCAAAATGCAAAAGTTGATTAGTGGGGGGCTTGAAAAATCATAATTATAAACAGAGTTAACCAAATACACTGTGTGCCTGAAAGGATCATAACTTAAAATTACAAGTACGTTGTGCCGAGATGTGCGATCGCAGCACTTGGATCGTTGTCAATTAGATTGCACTTTTGTCCACGAATAAATACATAAAAATAGGAAAACAAGGGCGCGCGAGACTAGCTCGAGACAGACGCCCTATTTAACATCTATCTATGTGAGGTACCTTTCCTTATAGCACGAGTATGTGTATGTGTTTCATGTTTGTTCTGTTCATAGAATTGTTATTACAATTAGATCTTTGATCCAGGCGGAGGATGCGCAACTGCAATCAATCTCGACCGATCCGCTTGTGTATTTGTTGGTGCTTTAACAAGTGCGCTTTCTGGCGAAATGCCTTTGCGCACGTATCACAGCGGAAGGGTTTCTCACCCGTGTGCGTACGTAGATGCACCTTAATATTACTTTTATTCAGAAAGCCTCTATTGCAGATATTGCATCGATGGACGGGCTTCTCCTTACCAAGAAGACCCAGACTTTGTTCGCTCTGGAACACGGTGGACGTTGCGGGTTGTTGCTGCTGTTGCTGTTGCTGCTGCTGTTGCTGCTGTTGTTGCTGCTGCTGCTGTTGCTGTTGTTGCGCCTTCTTCTGCGCTCGACTTCGTGATTTCTTCGGAATGGATGGCGTTGACGTAGTCGTCGTGTGAGGATAATTTTGACCAAGCATATCAGGACTACGTATCCGGTCATCCAAACCGGCATGCACCCCATACTGCGGCAGAAACCTGCCATTAACGGTAAGCATAAGATTGTCCGTTGTGGAGACGACGTTTGATGGTGGACTAGATGTGGAAATTAGATCGTTGCTATAATTACTCGAACTCGGAACCTCTTGTTTTATAGGTGGACCGTTTTGCAGCCGATTTTGGAGGAGCGGCATGTAACCGTGCGTAAGGAGACTTTGCAGCGTCGACCCACTACTTGGTCCTTGCTGCTGTGGCGGCTGCTGTTGTGGTTGCTGCTGAATGGAGGGTAGCTTTGTGTATTCTTGACCTTGTGTATTATTGCTGCTTGGTATCACAAACTCGGAGAGGCCGTCTTGGGTAATAATGAGACTCTTTTGCTGGTCGACGCACGCACCATCAATCCACGCGTCCAGGTCCATCCAGCTATCACGCGACCCGGCCGCATCCTCTTCGTTCTGCGTGCTTGGTACCGTTGTGTCTGCGATCGCCGACCCGATAATTGCGGCGATGTCTTCAATTGATGAGATGTCATACTCGTTAATTTCGCTCTTGATGCCTGGTGTCCCAGAATCGGGATCATATATTTTTGCGCTTGACACAACTGGATCACCGGCTCCGCAATCGGCGTAGCCAAGTTTTACCACTTGGTCTACGTACATTGTTTTATTCCCGGCAGTGTTATCACCGGCTGAATCAGCACTCACGTTACATGTAGAGCTTGACACGATGTTCTGCTCATTATAATTATTATACGTGTTATTGTTTTCTTCGGGAATGCGCTGAGCGATCGCATGGTAATGGTGACCCTGTATGCCGTTAATGCTGAGATTGGCTGTATAACCGGTGAATGGTGGTAAGGGTTTCAATTCCGCCAGGCTGGTATTTATAGGCTGCGATAGAAGAAGATTGTCAAGAGCATCCATCGTGGCCTTGGTTGCAATTTCGCTATCCGTGTCATTGATGGGCGATCCAAGAAGGAGTTTATCCGAACCTAGACTACCAATGGTCCCATCCAGTATGATCTTGTGGTCCATGTAGTCTCCGGAAGCGTTCTGCCAGCAAGGGGATGCGAACAAGGAATCCACTTCGTCGACGTGCGACGCATTACCACTAACCGCCATGTTGCTGCCGCCGGACACGTTCGGATATTTCATTGTTTCCATCAAGGGCTATGGGTGCGTGTAAAGGCACGGCCGATTCGGATGAGCAACGGAAGAGGGTTACAATCATCCAGTAATCGGCGGCGTCATGATCAACCTAATTAGGGGAAATATGTACAGCAAACAGAAACATTATGTACACTCATCATCAACGAATGTCAACGCATGCAAAAATGGAGCGCATTTCCCACAAGGACATCTCATCAGCGCCGAGTCAAGTAACAATGGAATAGCAAAATGACAGCGATTTCGAGCAGCGACACAATTTTATTTGAGTGGAAGTGATCAGGTACCGTTATGCGATTTAAAAATGAATAAATGATTTGCTTTAGTGGGAGAGGGGCAGGCAGCAGCACCGATTGATGCTTTGATGGTACTGCTAACACACTTCCGACACGACGAGTTGCAAAGACATGGTCCCCACCAGCGCTGGCGGCGACGAAAAAAGTTTACGTATTGTTGGTACGAAGAGGACCCACGCGCGCACACGCCCGCTTTGGTTGGAGCATTTGGATGGATTAGCGGTATATGGTGCGTCATCAGCACACATTTGCAACACGAAACTGTGTCTGTGGATGTGGGTACCAATGGGCAAGAAGGCAGAACACCACGAATGCGAATCGCTGCCGGCTGTTGATGGATCGGCTGCTGCTGCTGGTGCTGGTGCTGGTGCTGCCGCTCGATGATGATGACGAGTGTGCCGTTAACAACGGAAAGTGAATTTCATTTTTTTAATCGTCTGCCGCACGTACTTTTCATTGCGTTAGAAGAAGAAGCATGAGTGCTGGAGTATATGGATGGATGTGAGTATTCATTGCTATGACCTACAAACATAATTAGCGACATGTAGCCTCTATGTGTGATCACAAACGTTCTTCACAAACGTGCGCGCGCGCGTTATTTGTTTATCACAATGCGTGTTAAATTGTATCGCTACATTATATAGGTGCATGCTACCTCAACGTTAAAGCATCTCTTTTGCTTTGCAGATGACTTCCAATACTTCCAATGCGCGCACACACAATGGAATTGTTTAATTAATCAAGGCGCACGAAGCGACTTGAGCGCGCACGCTCTTCGCGTCGTGAAGATTCCCAGCGGCGCAAAATAGAGCTCAAGAGTATCGTGGAGTGTGTTCGTTTGAATGACGGATTGAACGGCGGAGAGAAGAGAAAGTATGTGTACTTGTTACATTTTCATTTTTAATTTAAATTTTTTGAATTCGAATGCAAACGATGTGCGAATTCATTGCATCTTTAATGAGCTTCCTGTGATGAATTTACATCGCCTTGAGGTGCACCACCAATTGTGGAGCTCAATCAAATTGCAGAGTGGACATCATTAATGCAATTTGTACTCTTTTTGCAGTCGTGTGCAGCTCGCATCAACCTGTACATGGTGTATCTTTTATCAATGTGGAACGAACCACACCAACAACAACAACTTGCCGTTGCTCGCGCGTATCTCTGCGAGTGCAAATATTCGTACTCATGTGTGCGCACTGAGCATGTACAATCTGCAACCGAATGCGGGTGAGTTATTAGCGCTTTAATGAGACCCTTATTTCGCATACAGTTATTCGTTCCACATAAATTACAATTTGATTGTACGTACTGTGTACATGTTCTAGGTACAACTACATCATCAGGACGAGAACACAGTGGAGGCGTCATCGCACTGTATGCTAATCGAATACACCAAACACACATAGGTGTATTCAGCATGCTGTTTCTGTACGGCAAATAATAGAATTTTAACGGTGAGTGTGTGGCTGGCTGTGGCACTGCTCCGCGCGGATCGCTCAACGATGTCGCATCTCATTGATACTGTAGCAAAATTATTTTCAAAGGTGTGTACTCAACACATCATCATCATATGATCCCGTAGATCACATCTGCATGAGTTATTAGTTTATTGTTTGTAAATTCTGTTTTGTATTAGGCGTTTGGACCGGGGCTGCGCGAGAAAAACAGTTAGGCCACGATGATATGCAAGATGACGCTTGAGAATAATTGGATTAAATTACGGCCGATTCAATTTTGATAAATTACTGATTGTGGAATATGCAAAAAAGTGCACGCTACCAACAATATATGTAATGCCTTTTACATCCAACAAAAGATGTTTCTTTGTATGCATGCGTACGCGCGCATGTACGGAGACAACAACCCGGACAAGGTAGAAGCGGCAGCATCGTGATCCGTGAGCGCGAGCGTTGTTTTGTGTACGCGGAGATACATACGAAACGAAGAGTTAACTTAAAAGTATGCGCGTCACTAGCAAAGTGGGTCAGTGTACTACATAGGCCCCCGGATGGACGGACCGGTGACTCCACAAACTCCGGGTTGCCCCTCTTCTGCGCCAACAACCGCATCGCGGCAACATCATCGGATTTTAACTCAAAAACGCAACGCAAAGAAATCGTATACCAAGTGTTTGTGCCATCGCAAACTGGTAGCACGGAGAGATACTTAATGATAAAGTTTTTGTGTCTCAAGAGCGCAAGACATTTATTTCTTGCACTAGATTGCGAAACATTTTTGGGCAAAACACATGAGTCAGTCGTCATTACTACCTCGACGACGTAATTACAAACTGAGCCACTGAAGAAATGCTAGAAGCTGCGAGAAGGATTTTTCTGTTTCGAGTTGGAATTTAGTTTTCACGCATTTCGATTGATTATGTAGACACATCTTATACATTTGCCAGGCGCATAGTTATTGACCACAAATGGGCTGATGATTAATCGAATGGATATCACAATTGTGTAATATGTGCATTAATGTGTCGGCTACTACATTCCTATAGAAAAAACAATCATTTACCTACAATGCCCGCTGTAATGAGTGGCTGATTCGCGCGACCTAGATAAACGTTTTCTGGGACGTTATTTTATGTATGGATGTATTATACGGCATATTCGTCAAGTGGCATCAAAATTGCAATCCTTCTTTTATAACTCAATCCGTTCATCAATCGATCATCAATCAAAATTATATCGTCACTTGCGACGCATATGCATTTTCCCTAATGCTGGTAATTGCAATTAATTGCGGTGGTACGTTGGCCCCGTGGTTGGAGGATATGAGATAGAAGACGCTGAACTCTGTAGGTGTGTTTGGAAATTGAAGCACTTTCCTAAAGGGTCAATGAAACGCGGTGCGAGCGCGCGCGCGGATGAAATCATCAACGTTATGATTTGATGGACAAGGCGATGTGGTTGTCCTTGTGGGAAATCTTTGTATATAAACGCTCTGAGAGTTCATTCTTCCCGTGACACACTGCCTGCTGGTGCAGCAACACTGGCAGTACACGGTCAAGGTAAAAATGCGTATAGTAAGGCAGCTTAACTGTCGTACTCTTCTTATCGCGTGCAGTACGCGTACTTACGTTTTGCTTGCTTGCTGACCCAGGGCGCACACCTTGCGGAAGACAAATGCGATGGGGTTTTTAATATCCAAGAGAGGGAAGCGAATTTTGTGGAGCACATTCAAGTTTAACACACTTTGAAGTTGCGAGCATTGAAAGAATTGAAGACAGGACGACACACAAGAGCGTACATGCGTTTCTTGTTTGGTAAAGTTTTGGCCCGCTTCTTGGCGACACGCATCACAAATTCACATTTAATTAGCCCCGAAATTCAACTGCTATCTGCGCACTCCAGGTGAAAACACTGCATCAAGCTGACTTTGCTTCGAATACTTTATAATTTGTCCTGTTAGTGTAGCGAGAATGTCCGGAGGGTGGCAGGATAACGATGGTGCGCTTCCTGCAAGGAGCGTTGATCGCGCGCGCGGTGAACTTTCGTAAAGTTTTTCTCGTAGTGATACGCAGCGATAGCTGCTGGTGCACACGGCGGCGACGACGTGACCGTCGAGGCGGAATCCGTAAGACTGGACTGCGGCTGTATAGCGGTGGATGAAATGCCCTACCAAAATGTGAGTACCATACCATACCCATCAGCAGCGGCAATTCGGTGCTGCGGATGGCCTAATAGGTTTGATGGTAGGCCCCCCTACCATACGCTGAGTATAGTTTAGTTCTTCGCCAGCGCGCTGGTACCGAGTGCTCTTCATATTCCGCGCCGGAGCGCGCTTGAGTGTGCGGACCGATGCGGAGCGCACTCCGGTCGCCGCAGTTGCTGCTGCCGCTTGCTGCGGATGATGATAATGATGATGATACCACCTCGTATCTAACTGTACCTGGCGTATATTCGCCGCTAACAATGCGTGGTATCGCACCAGCAGCAACAGCAACGCCAAGTCAAGTAGCAAACGCGCGGAGGAACACCACGACGCGATGCTAACCCAGTTAAGCAAATGCGGTTGCTTTTTACGCGGTGGGGACTCTCAAAGTGTACCAAAAGTTTTTTGTTCGCTCAACCAGCAAACGCCGCTTGACTTTGAGAACATTCAAAATTCTCCATTTGAATTTTTATTTTGGGAAAACTTGCATTTTCATTCTTTTATGCAAATGTTGCGCCTTATACTTTGAGCCATAAATTTATTTAATGCATAAAATATTTGACCCGACTATTTAATATGACTTTTTACCAACGTTAAGCAGGCAGAGGCAAGTCGTAAAGGAACAAAAACTAATTTGCAAGAATGCACATTAAATCAGACAAATTATCGACAAATTATTTACTTCTCAAATAAATCGATAATTAACGATCGGTTTTCCAGTGCTATTAACTTAATAGAATTGAATTTAATGTAGTAAGCAGTCTTCCTAAATTAGTTATTTGAATAGATGTGCGAAAAGTAGGAAAACACAATAACAAACACGCACAAATTGGAGTCCAAACGCCATCGTCTGAAATGAAATGTATTGCAATCTAGGAAGTCCCGCGGCCTTGCAAGGACGTCCATGTCCATACCGGCGCGTACGGTACGAGTTGGCGCGCTTCTCCACATTCTATAATCTCGCGCATACGAGCGCACCGTGCAAAGCGCGCTCGCAGTCCGTTCACCGTTTTCTACATGGAAGAGAAATATACACAACAACTCTTTTACCGTATAATAAGACGGTCTCGCCGTTTAGCATTCGCCATTTATGCGCATCTAACTTAATAAAGCAGCGCAAACCAATATGCAGTGGATGAGCCCAAGATTACCACATGACCAGTCTTAACGCATATTGACTGCTTCGATTGCAACATTTTCCGAGTACGCGCACAATTTTGAAATGTTCAATGCACTTGCTCAATTGTTTTTTGTTTTCCGCTTCATTTATTTCAACCTCTCTGCTTGACTCTTCTAGTCCATTCGTCCTTTGCCCTTTCGGATGCGAAACGTAAACACAAGCGACATGATTCGAATCAAACTATTCACAACATGCGCTTATTAGTATTGTACGTTTCGCTGAAGATTGCGTGACGAGCTGTTTATAGCTGAAATAGAAAAATATTAGGCGCACACCTCGCGTGAATTTAATCTAATTAAACAATCAACAGCGCGACTACACATGTGAGCGAGTGGCAGTAGCACGGGCGCGCGAGTGAAATCAGAGCTCTTTGGTTAATTATTTAATTGTTGTAATATATACGAATACGCACGCAACGAAGAGCGCGGATTAGAATTAGCCAGCATAGCAATGCACACATGTGCGCGAACAAGCAAGCAAGTAAAAGTAAACGCAGCAAAGCGTTTACACATTTGCAAGTTGCGCGGCTCTTTGGCCGCGCGCGCACTTCTTCTTGCAATAACTCGTAAATCAGCAGCATGTAGCACGAGCAAACATCATCGTTCGTTCGGCTTTTTGAGCGCCTCGCCGTCGATGAATGCGAATTTCGCTTTTTATCAATCTCTTTGTCTCGGCAGGAACTTTTAACGCGTATTCGATACGCGGTGGGGGCACGCAAACCACACGCAAAACCGCACTTGAAGATAGGTGGTAAACTCACCTTTTGCGCGCTCCGCATCCATGCTGAGATAATTCGTGCAGATCTCTTTGCATTCAATAAACTTTATACTGCTACCTGTGTGCTCGCATCCGAAACGAATCTATTATCACAATTTTCAGACGGACGGGGTGGGCATGACGTATTTGTATAGGCAAAATATTTGCGTTCGATGCATCAAAGCATGCAGCCCCTGTTTTGACTTCTCGACTACGCGAACAGGAACGACAATTGCACTCTTTTATTGCACTTTACGCTTTAATTTCGTCACTTTGCTTCATGCATATCACGTCCTTCTTATTTATGATATTATTTCCCCGGCATGCAATGTTTAACGTGCTTAAAAAACACAAAATGACATCGATAATTTTTGATCGAGCATCATTCTTTGTTTTTCTATCAGTGGACGAACAGTTATTTTAATTCAATTGTCGAGCGTGATAAGCCAAAACGAATTAACACTAAATAAATCTTTATTTGAATTGAATTCTTTTTGTAAAAGAAGAATCTTGGAAATTTTAAAACTAGAAGCAAAAGAGTTTACAGGAGCACATTTTATTTGCGGGCAATTTAAGGTAGACCGGAGTTAATTGTATACAAATACAGGTGTAATAAATCTTCCTTGCAATTTTTTCCCATTGAAAAGCGGGCAAAGAAGCGCAACCAAGAAAATAATGGTGACAATTGGTTTCAACAAAGTGCACCTTGCGTTTTTGTGGCTTATTACCGAATTTCCTGAAATGTTGTACATGCGCACCTTTGTAACACACGGTTGGTGTTTGCAGGAAACGATTCATAGTGCGCATGTTGAAAACCGATTGTCTAGCGGTAGCCAAGTGCTTCAATAAATAAGTCACCTTAAGGTAAGGGACACAGGTAAATACTTGCTCGTGCATACACGGCTTCAATCTTGATGCGCTTTATGTACAGACTAATTGCCAACCAGTTTAACGGCGATATCTCAATTAGGAATCGACTATTAGTTGACTACATCTAATGTCTAAATGGATGAGTTAGTGTATTATAAATTACTTTTATCAAATAACGAATCTATTAATTTTAGTATTACTTACAACATGTGGCACGGATTCTAACGACAAATTAGGAAAATATTAACTTGTTCCGTGATTGTAAATCATAAATAGGAAAGACAACATAAGGTAAATTGTAATATGTTTAAAATAATTTTTTTCGTGCATGATTTTAGGATGCAAGGCGCATAACAGTACTTCCTTTTGTATAAAGTAACCCTTTATAATAACGGGTTATAACGGGTAACAAGTGGTAAGAAAGCCACTTTAAAGTGTGTAGATCTGCATGTTATTGGAAAACCATTAATTTTCTTATAAATAGGTTTACAGTAGCGTCGGTGGTAGCTCTGACAAAAACGCTAAACGTATGGCGACCAAATAATTTTTGTTTTGATGTGAAAGCGGTGAAATGCATATTATAAATAAGTTTACAGTTATTTCTTTTCAGATTCGAGCCGAAAGGGTTGCTCTGACAATTCTTCACGTACACTTAGTGTATGGAAAAGTTCTGAACTGAACTTTGTCTTGAATCTTATTCACAAATTAAACACGGAAATGCGTTTGATTAATTGAGAAATTTACTTGGAAGATAGTCTGGTGTAACATTTTTTTGAAGGTCAGTAGATAAAGTGCTATTTACTACTAATATTACTATCATTTAGCAAATCGTTTTAGCACAATAAATTCAGCGTTGTGTGGTACCATCTGGAAGTCGTCCTGAGCAGTCTAAATATTTGCGCGTTGAATGCCGTTGTCTAATTTCATGCTAAGCCAGGGCACGCTTAATATGATTGTTGATGTGCAGGTCATAAAAAATATAATACATCCATAATTTTTCCATCCAGATGTTGGGCATATTTTGCGTTTCAATAACGTACAAAATAATACATTGTTATTGCGCGCTGCGCGTGCGGATGAAGACATGAAGAACGACTCGGCGCGCTTGCGGAAGACGCAGACGCGCTGCGGAATAAAAAGAATGGCAAACACGTTAAAAGCGTGCATGAGACATAATCGGAGCTTGAATTAGCATACACGCGCTGCTTGTGCAGAAGAGACGAGGTTCTTCTTCTCATGGGAGCATCGCGTCATCTCCATCGGCGCGCACCAAGCCTAATGGCGGAACTGGGCAACTGGGTCAGTGGGTTACATCGCCTCGCAGTTGTTATATGTGTGCGCTGCCTGCCTCGGTAAGAACATTTATAAACCTGCGAGCTCTCCTTCTTGCTCTGCTCCACGCAATGTGGCGTGAGCGCGCTCGGCTCGTCTTGTTCCTCTTGTTGGCAGCAATTCTTGATATCGCCGTACCAGCAAGTACCAACAGCCTGCCTGCTTTGTATGCGCGCATACGAAGCTATATAGGGTGTCCCCGAAACGGTCGTGTCGAGGCATTTGCATCTCGCGGCAATACATTTATCAGTCGGTTTTATCAGATTGACACACTTCCGGATGCGCGCATCGCGAGCCGCGCACCGCGCTCGCGTACAAATCGAATGAATTCAAATTACATGCGGATTGGCAATGTGTGTGTGTGCGCGCGTAATTAGAAATCATACGCGTTTGCCACTTGCGTGCTTCTGCACACGCAGGCTTAGCGTATGCATGTGTGGTATCTGGAGTACGCTGGTTGTTGCGGCTGTAGTGGACGTGAGTGAAAAACGATGTCAGTTGGGTGGAATCACCTACTATTTGACTTGCACAATAAATGCGACACTCAAACGCGCGCGCTCTAAGTAAAGTAAATTAGGCATGCGTCTTCTCGCGCTCGCGCGCTCACATTTATTGTGCTTTCGTATTGCGCTCAGGTGTGCGTTGTTCGCGGACTAGTTTGTCGCATTGGCGCGAATGCACCTCGTTGTTTGATGGAATGGATGGACGGCGCGTTATGATTTTGCCGGTTGCACTTGGCTGCCTCGATGTAATTTGATGTGTGTGGCAACGATATTATTATTGTATTCGCGCGTTGTTGTTGATCGCGACCAAGCTTGCGAGCGCGAGCGCGCCTCGGTGTGTACCATTGCGATTTGATGCGCGTCGCCGATTGCCATCGCGTTGCCTGCCTGTCGGTTGAAAATGCAAGTTTCGACCTAATAAATTTGTAAATCGAGCACGCACACCAATTGCCACAATCGGTAAACAAAACGCAACCTAAACGCATTCAAGAAACGCGCCAGGTCTGCTCGACCGATTTGAGAATCGCGAAGGAACGAGTTGGGAAGTACCAAAGATGGTTGGTTGTCTGGTAACCGAGTCGTTTGTAATTTTATCGACTATTGTTGAGCACTAGCTTCACGAGATTCACAGCGAGCGCGTTATAATATTCGTTGATTTGGCACAGATTTGATGACTCGCAGCGAGAAGCACATTAAATTCGCCAAATGTGAATCGTTTGATTTACGTACGTGACCGTATTTTCATTTTTCTTTGCAATAAAACAAAGTTTGTTTTTGGTATTTGCCTGTGCCGGTTAGACAAAACGTGTATCGCACCACAAAACACAAAACCTGTGCGGTGTGCTGTGCATTGAGCAGCTTAGTAGAGCGTGCTAACAACACTCTGCTATGCATCCATGCCTATGGAAAGAGAAAGCATATTCGCATTCGCAATTATTATCATCATCATCATCAGCGGCAATATTCTATTACTTCTTTCATTATTATTATAATCTGCGCCATCGCAGTGCGCATTCCGATACGTTGTTGTTTGGCCGCACGAAGAGCGCAAAAATTTTGCCGACAATTTCGCTCGCCTATCACGCCTCCATCATTATATGTCTTAGATGCGCGATGACATTAATTCGACGCGTTTTGCTGTTTGCTTACTATTTCATGCTTTATTTCATCAAATAATACCGTTTGCTGAGTGCGTTTACGCCAAACAACTTTTTCAATAGCATTTTGAAATGGAATTAAACGGGCCCGTCACAAATCGCTAATCAACCAGCAAGCAAGACCAAAGTAAAAACCGATTGTCTTTTCTATTGTTTTTAATAGTTTGGTAAATTCTCGGTCAACGTAACTTTTTCAAAAGTTTTGTTGCGCGCGTTTCAAAGTGCGCTCGGTGCGCTTCTTATTTAAATTTTTGATAAATGCAACTCTACTAAACTATACAGGCAACACTCATTACTCTGTTAAGCACCTCTTCAGGGGACATCCTCAACCACATAGTGTGTTGTTTTTGCCAGTTGATGTGGTGTTAGGAACTGCTAGGGGTTAGGAATAACAACGAAACTTGCTCAATTAAGAAGCTCAAGTATTTCTTTAAAATGTGTGAAAAATAACACCAAACATCTGCACGTAGATACCAGTGATTTAGTGGTTTCAATAAGTGTGGTACTGTGAAAATGGTAAGATGCATAATTCAGTGGAAAATCCATTCTAATTGCACTCTTCAGATACCATATGCAATACTTGCAATAATTTCAACAATAACATATGCAAATACGTTGTTTGGTGGCTTTGTCTTCGATGACAGTGAAGCAATAGTGAAAAACAAGGATGTGTTGCCACAATCACCACTACAGGATGTATTTTTCAATGACTTCTGGGGTACTGAAATTGCAAAGAATTTAAGCCATAAATCATATAGGCCTCTAACAATTTTAACTTACAGGTGAGTTTATTGCAGCTGACTATTGCATTCATGAGCTTTTCGATGTTTTGCAGATTCAATGTTTACTTATCAGATGGCAAATTAAATGCATTTCAGTTTCATGTTACAAATGTGGTTCTTTATGCACTATGTGCAACTTTGATTTTCAAAATGTTAAGATGTTTTATCCATACAAAAACTGCATGGTACGCAAGTATTTTATTTGCTGTGCATCCTATTCACAGTGAGGTGGTGGCTAGTCTGGTTGGAAGAGCAGATTTATTGTCTGCTGTTGCATTTATTTCATCAATAATAATTTACAAGAGGGTGCTCAATACTAAGTCAACTTTACAATTATTATGTTTATATCATGGTGTATTATTAGTTATCCTTACTGGTGTTTTATGCAAAGAAACAGCAATAACATCATTGGTGAGTGAGTCTACAATGTATGGGTATTTAACACTTCTGTTGCATTTCAGGGAATTTGTTTTGTGTTAGAAGTTTTAATGTTTACAAAATCAAATTGTAAGCAATCAATAATACGCGCATTAGGTTTGGTTATTGCATGTATTGCAATAATGTATTTTCGATTATGGATAATGGCGTTTGAAGGTCCAATTTTTACAAAGATTGATAATGCTGCTGCATATTCTGACACGTTTTTGACGAGGGTATATTTATATTTTTCACATCGTTACCATTTTAATGAGTATTTTTACAGCTTTTTTCATACAATTACATTTATTTTTTGAATCTTCTGCTACTTTTGTGGCCACAATGGTTGTGTTTTGATTGGTCCATGGGATGCATTCCACTCATTGAGTCAACAAGTGATATTAGAATATTTTTCGTTTACGTATTATGGATTTCTGCGATAACATCACTAGTTATAATTTATTATCAATATAAGAAGGGTTCATTGAGGTGATATTATTTGAATTATTTATTGCATTATTAATCAAGTATGTATTTTATTTGTAGCATTGAAGTTATTCTTGGCGTATGTTTCCTCATTTTGCCGTTTATACCCGCTTCAAACTTGTTCATGAAGGTTGGGTTTGTGATTGCAGAACGTGCACTATTTCTACCATCGATTGGATTTTGTTTGCTTGTTGCTCATGGTTTTAAAATAATGAACGCGAAAAGGGTAACACTCTATGACTGTTATTATGATTATTTATCATTATTGAAATTTCTAGGATATTGGAAAGAAGTGTTTTTACTTATTGTGTTTAATATTCTTTTTGAAAACGATACTTCGCAATATTGAATGGATATCAGAAGAAGCTCTCTTTAAATCTGCATTAAATGTGTGCCCATTAAACGCAAAAGTACATTACAACGTCGCCAAGGTAGCTGCTGATAAACATGATAGGACACTTGCTATTGCTGAATATCAACGAGCACTAGAACTGAATCCTGACTACGAGCAGGCGATGAATAATCTCGCTAATATTTTGCGCGAAGATAAACAATTTGCCGAGGCCGAATGGTTGTTACGCCGCGCTGTGCACGTGCGTCCCAATTTTGCTGCTGCGTGGATGAATCTTGGCATTGTATTGGCCACTTTAAACCAAACACAAGAAGCGGAAGAATGCTACCTTAAAGCAATATCGCACCGACCAAAATATCCGGACTGCTATTACAATTTGGGCAACCTTGTAAGTATTTTTATATCATTTATTGATGAGATAGACGCCCATTGTATGGACATTATGAACAGTATTTAGATCTGAAGTTGAATGAAAAGGCTTTAAAAGCATGGGAAATGGCAGTACATCATCGATCAACTCATACTGCGGCGTGGAGTAATACTTTGGTTTTGTTGGATAGCCTCAATCAATATGATGAAGTGCTTAAACGTGGACGAGTAGCCTTGATGTATAATCCAAAGGCGCCAGCACTACATTTCAGCATTGCCAATACGCTGGGAAAGTTACAGGAATTTGAAAAAGCCGAAAAGCATTTTCTCGAGGCCCTGAACTTTAATCCAAACAATGCGTTGTACTACAGCAACCTGGGTAAACAATATTTATTAATTACTCTACAATTAAATTTTATTACCTACCTACAAAATATGCAGTTGCGTAATGCATTGCGGATGAAGTGCATTACGTTTTAATTCAATCTTGAAATAATTTCGTTATTTCCATGAACATAATTTGATTACGAGTTGATGACTGTTTCATTTAGGTGTCCTGTATCATCGCTGGGGACATATTGAACGGGCACGCGAAATGTACAAAAAAGCTCTGGTGATTGATCCAAATATGAAAACTACCGAGAGTAATCTACGCAAGCTCCTGAATGCCAACGGCAATAGGACTGGATAACATTATGCGACTTTTTGGGCTGTCCTAAAAAAACGAGTTATAATTATCTCTTCATTATTCTCCCAGATGAATGAATAATTAATTAATACATGATTTATCCTATAATTATGTTCACACTTGGCTAACAAAGATGAAGCCTTTGTTTATCTGATATGCCCAAATTACAATATTCAAGACTTGAATATAAACAATTCTCACAAATTACATTTAATAAGAATCACTAGCTACGAATTTGGCCTTTGGATTGACTACCGCTTTTTTCTGCATGACTAAAGTCCTCGTCTGATGGGAGTTTATAGAATGAGTAATCCAAAGTTAAGGGCGAATTAATACGCCGGTGAGTCACCTTTGCAATTTATTTTCTCTTTCAGGGAATTGAGCGAATACTCACCAAAAGGCGTGATGACATTGGTGGAATATTGATTCATTTTGGTTGTGTTGGACTTGAATATTTTCCATTAATAGAGAAATATCTGAAAAAAGGTAAGCAAACAACGGCCAAAGAAAGTAGGTACATACGGTTGTTTACTAATAATTTATTTACTCAATTATTAAATGAGTTCTCTAAACATTTCTGCACTTGATCACATGTATATTGTGTGTTGGTGTATTGGTGGCCTACTGCTTACGATGCTCATAATTAATTAGTTATTTTATTAATTATGTAGGCATCAGGCGCAGCTTAAACTACCACACATGGAGCGCGTTTTTGTTATTTGCGTCTATCTTTGCCTTTTATCTATACTTCTAGGTCGAATATTTGTAGCGATTATAATCATTTATTAGTTTATATAATTACAATGGGCAATCGCAACACTGAATATATTTCAACAAGTAGCAACTTTGAGTCATTGACATACATTTGCGCTCCGGGCGTTTGCGTTTGCTATAAATGTGATTCCAAAAAGTGTTTCTTTTCAATCTCGTATATCACAACATAATATTAATACAGCATTCCGATTTTGTACAGAGTCACTCGTGCGTGTCCGGTCTATTTTTATTATTCGCGTGGACTGATATAAAAATGTAATGAAGCGTTGCGCGGATGATGGAAAAAACAATAACAGAAAACAGCAATTACAATTAATTATCTCACGTCGGCGATAATTATGTTAACAGTATTTTACTCACTCCAATTTCATCAATACGTACATGATTATATACATATGTCCGTATATTCTTGTTAATTACGCTAATTACGATGCATCTATCATGTTATTTCTTAATTTACTTGGCATAAACGCGAGACAGGAAGGTAGTTTTTCACTTTTCAAATACTACACTTATTCATCAAATGTTTGATTTAAACGTCATATAAAAATATGTTAAGAACATCAACTTTATCACCTCTATCTTGTTCCGAATTGTTTGCTTGCGCTTGGGAATTACTTTTTCAATTGTTATTTGAGATTGTGAGGATGAATTATAATGAGGTGCGACTGCACAGACTCAAATGATCTCATTCCGCGTAACAAAAGAATAGAAATAGTTGCTTGTTGAATAGTATATGAGAAGAGTAGCTTAATAGACACTTATGATATAAGCGTTGACATGCGTTACGATAGACGCGTTTAATTGAAACGGTACAAAATGAAATAAATACGCGCATAGATATCGATGTAATGGGTTATTTAGGTATGGAAATACAATACTTGGAAGTGTTTAATCGCCAACAGCGTAATCGATAATATTTATATTTACAGAAAAAAAAGGTTTAACAGTTTAAAAATTTATCACGAGCGTCTAATACATATTCCATCGGCAAGAAGAATACTCGCAAACGTCAATTCTCCATTTGAAATAAGAGTAATAAATAATCTCTGTCATGATGTACATACATTCAACATTAAATTTACAGCAAGATTTAGTTACGTTCTCTATTGAAAATATTTCTATATCTTAAAGCTAAAGTCATTCTCTCTGGTGCAATAATGTTTCGTATGCATTCAAATTGCTACACGTAGGTACGTAATCTTGTCATTTACCGATAAGCATATAATGTATCACTGAATCAGTTAATTTAGCTGTAATGGAACAGCAGCTGCTTCCACATTCAAATAAATAAATCGCGGCCATGCTTGCTACGGACAACGCGCGTGTCGTTTGCCTTATATTGTTATTGGAGGTATAAAAAAATTGATAGCTCCACATTTACATGATTATCGGTATTTGTACTGAAATTGTGAGGATATTAACGCTAGTACACACCTTCTTAAAAAGTACATTCACGTAAATATTGACATGATAAAATTTAGGCTTGTTCTGCGTTGCATTGATCCGAAAAGTCTGCCGAAAGTAGTTGAGCATAATTTTTCTTAGGCATTTTTTTTGCTAATCTCTTTTCCAATCTACGTAAACTTTAGAAATTTGGCTTGCTCCTTAAACAGTAGACGCCTGAGATATTCAATTAGAAGATCGAGCTAGGTGCGAATGAAGAACAATAAATAATGAAAATAATAATTTAATGAATGGAAGCAATTTGATTCCAACGCAATGCTATGAGATTGTTGCAAATAGGAACTTGCGTGTTGGTTCTTACTGTAGTAACACGGTATGTGTGCTAAAAATAATAATTACATAAATAAGGAAAAAAATACTTGAAGAAATCACGCAAATTGCTGGCAAGTACATCGATAGTTACTTAGCAATAGATAACTCTATCCAGATATTGAAAGCGCTTCTTTTTAATAATTCGCAGCCATTAACGCGGTTCGCCACTTGATTATTTCATGTGGTATTGACATTAGTGTGTATATTGAATATTCAATTGGTTGCGAGAGAACACGTCACGACTATGTTCGAATGAGTTTAGCGCTACAATAATATCCGCTCACGGGCAATTGCCATTAAGTAATGAATTAATTATAGAAGTCGGAGCGGAGCGGTCTTCAGCGATTAGGTAACCAGAGAAATAAAGTTCAGGCGATGTTACAAATGCATTGCGCTTCGAATTGTTCAACTGCCATTAATATCACCTTGTTGCGCCTGTTTACTTGTGCTTGGTTCTGAAGTGGTAGTGCCGGAAGTGCTGGCACCGTCGTTGGTGCTCAAGCCTTGGAGGCGGGCTGGCAAATCTCCGGAGGAGACGACCGCGTGCTCGCTAAGAATGTCTGGCAACGCATTCCTGCGTCCTGTGCGCCCAGTGCTGAGGAATTCCTGGCTATGCGAATTGGCCGCCGTCTCCATTGACGTCGTGTTCTGCGGCTCCATCACCGCTAGCATCTTTAACACTAGCAAAACAAAAGTTTCGTGAATTATGCGATTCAAGGCTAGACTTTTGCGAGACTGCTTCGACCTCATTGCCGCGTCAATAACTTTTTCTGCTGGTTTATTTATTTTTAGTAGCGGGCAGCATGCTTAAGCATTAAGATTGAGCAAGTGAGTTCTATATAGTTTGCATTTGTCAATGTCATCGGCTGGTTAAGTTTTAATTTTAGCTGCTAGGTATCACAAACGCATCTTCTTCACATGCTGCCTACTACATACCTTTGCGACGAAGTATTACACCTTGTTTATGTTTGCGTCGCGAGATAACTACTCGTCGCATCTTCGCAGACAATTGTTGTTGCTGCCTTTGCGGCATTTTGCAATTGAAGAGTAGAAATTAACAAACACCTACCATCAACAAAAAATGCACGATAGAGTTGGTCGTCAGGTGAATTGCTGTGACCATGGACAACGGGCTCGAACACTGAGAGCAGCTAGTGACCTGCACTTGCTCTTTATCCCTTTGGCCCGTGTTTAATTTACTTTGCTAATTTGCTGTGATGCTTCATTTAATTCTGCTTAGATTAGACACAAAGGCTAATTGTGTACACCGCTCACTTCGTGCAATATTTGTAGACAATCGCGTTTCGCAAAAATCCGACACTTGAAGCCGACGACGCGCACTCGAACGTATTGAACTGTTACTAACAACAAACCGCTTCAGACGTCGTTGCTTTCGTATTATTTCGACGTACAAACATTGCCGCTTTTGCATTCGCAGTGCGATTGTGTTGTGTACTTAATTGCGTGGGGATGTCGTCACGACGGTATTCCAAGTAGTTATGACTAATAATGACGATGCATAGGCTATGCAACCCATGCTACGTTAGTTCAGGGAGGGAACAATTGTACGCCAGCTATTGGGAACAATAGAAAGCGCGTATATTTAAAATTTAAAAGTTTTTAACGAAGGATGTTTTATTATTGCGAATATAACACCAAGGGTAAAATATCAATGTTTATATTACCTACCAAAATTTAGGCACACATGTAAAAACAAAATCAATTAATCATTGTTCAATTTATATGCCAAAAATGGTTTAAGTGTCACAAATTTAGTCATTAAATTGTTGAACGATGATGTACTTGCCCAAAAATTAGCTAAAAGTTATATTATGTGTTTTCTGCCTATGTAGGTGGTCAGTTTACGTGATTGCACAACTTTTAACTTGCTCGATGGCAACTTATGTGCATAAGAAAACAAGGGCCTTTAAATCACCATGCGATACCCTTGACTTACCCCTGAAGGCAAAGTCCTTATTTCATCTAAAAACATATCCTTCAGCCACTGATCCACGTGCATGGACGCAGAATCCACAAGAACGTCAACAATATATTTTGGACCTTGTTTCAGCTAACCCAGTAGCACAAACAGTTTCATTGAAAACAACTTAGCACAACTAATTTTATCACAATTTTAGGAATGTACAATTGGCAGATTTATCAACGCACAAACTTTATTGAAAACGCTGTTCACTAATAAAAATAAGAATATTAGGGCACTACAAAGTCGATTAAGTCTTCTAGACGCATTTATTGATCATCTTAAACTTTCACCCGAACAAAAGGAGGCACTGTATTATGTGGTACGTGTTTACCTTGATGTATGATTCATTATATTATTTATTGAGATTTAGCGTACGAAACCATTTGACCAGGACACTGTGAATTGGACAGAAAATATGCAATCTGCAACCCATGATATATTAATTGATGTATTGAGCAGAAAATTTAAAGTATGTATTTACTCCTTTCGTTGAATTAATGCGGCATTAATAATGTGTATATAATATTTTAAGGAACAAGAAGCAGAATGTGCAAAGTATAAAAATAAATCTCGGGATGCAAAGCAAAAGTTGCATAAACTTCAAACCTTGGTAGAAGATCAGAATAGTTTACTACGAACTCATGAAAAGGTAAAAGAATCACTTACATCTCAAATTGAATCATTGAGTTCCAGACTAGGATCAAGACAAATACGTTCAAGTAATTTAAGCGTTTATCACTCTGCGCCAATCTGTTTGCATTCGGAGGAAACATTAATAAAGAAGGAAAAATCTCGCCATGATATAAAAATTGAGTCCTTAATTGCAGAACGAGATCACTTACAAAAAAAACTTAGCAAAACGATACACGACTTTGAGTTATTTAAAGCAAATCACTGTATGGATCAAAATAAAATTATTCGCGAAAGAAACGCGCATGAAAAAGAACTTCAAATATTTAAGAAAAAGATGCAGAATTTTGACATAAAATGCATAGAATGTGATAGATTACGATTGCAATTGATAGAGATGAGTTCAATTCAAAAGTGTACGGTTTCAAAGTATCAAGAATTTATGGAAGAAAACAAGGAGTTAATAAGTCGAAGTGGACTAGAGATTGATCGCTTGAAGGAACAAATTATAACGCAGAAAAGCGAATTAGATCGCTATAAGCGCAATATGGAGCAGGTAACCGCATTAAATGAGAAGTGTAATAATTTACAGAAACTTGTAAATCAGAAGGAACAATTAATTCGCACTTTGGAGTTGAGAGCAAATGGCGGATCTAGAGGAAAACTAACATCTCTCGAGGAGGAGTTGATGCATAAGGATAATTTAATACGAATATCAGAAGGAAAACTTGCTCAACTTCAAAAACAATTAAGAAACTTAATTGATACTTTATCAGCCGAATCCACAATCTTAAAGAATGGACTACGAAACTCTTACGTGCGTATTAAGGGCTTGCTGGATCGAGAACGTGAGCATGTTGCGGAAATTGATAAACTCAAATTGGAATTAAGAAATAAACACACCAAAGTTGATAAATTTGAAACCAAGTCAGAGCTGTCATTGATGATTGATCACAAGAATAACTTAATTGATCAATTGAAACAAAAACTAATCGAATTAAATACCGAGAATGAAAAATTAACCGTAATTACATGTCGCATTCAAGCCTACATGGCGAAGAATATTGCGCGCAATAAGAGTAATCCGGGAATAGTTACGAGCGATCAAATAAAAAAAGATTTCAGTAATCCGATTAACACATTGAAATTTGCGCAAGATTGTCTAAAAGCAGAATTATTGGATGATTCGAATCTATCATATCTCGACACCAAGTTTTCGCATCTGCACAGAATGTTTAAAGAAATTCAAATACTGGCAAGTAATCACGTGGAATGGCTTACGGGCGAAGTATATGAGTGTAAAAAGTTCACTGTCTAATTTTTTCGGGTAATAATAATGAAAGTAAATTCTATTTCGTTCGAAAACGTTAAAAATTATTTCATATTTTGCGCTGCGAAGAAGCGAACGCATTCATTTAATTAAACACGACTTGAATTAACTTTGCAAGAGCGGCGGCAAGCGTTTAATCAAAATTAATTAAAGATGTAATCAGCTGCATATTTTTAGCTTCGAAATAGTAATTTTCTTATTTAGTATCTTACATCTTATTAAGATCGGATAGCAGAATGCAATATTTCTGAGCGCGCAAATTGCGCTTGCTTTACGCGATATTTTATCGAAAGAAATATGTTGAAGATAAATGCACCACAAAAGAATACAAGGCCAGATGTTATTGCGCTAAAGTCAACATGGGGCTAACTTCTGAGGTTGCGCTTCTTTAGAATGTCATCCCTTGTTTTGAATAATGCGCAACTTCCATGGCGAGACGTCGGAGGTCATAAATCTATGCGACACATTGCAAACATATTCCCAATGCAGGTCTCCTAGAACAGCAGTGTATTTTTAGTTGATAAAAAGGGCGAGTAAATAAGTTTTTTAAAGGGCTATTTGTTAATGCAATCACGCGAGATTTGTGGCGAAGTAGAACGAGAGCTTTGCACTGAAGAATGCACTTAAGGTTGCATTGTAAATTGATGAGAATTAATTAATGGCTTTTTAATCGAAACAAACAATAACGCGAGTCATATGTTTAGTCATCAATTCATTAATTTTAACAGAAATGTACCCAAACACTCTTAGTTTCGAACTAATAACTCTTTAAACAATAATAATTAATTGGCAGCTATCACAAAACTAGAACGCAGTTCACACATCAAATCCGCATTGCTATGATTTTTTTACGCGTTTTCCGAATGGAAAAGACATCAGAGAGAATAGTAATTGCAACTGTTGACAACAATTAGAAACAAGTCAACAGTCAAAGACATAATTATAGTGTTGATGAGTTTAGCACATTGTAAACAAAACAGATTCTAGCATTCGTAAGGCGAACATGTGGCTCAGTTACAAATTGGTTCAAAACGATGTGACGGTTCAGTTTTGCGCTGCCTACTGATGAGTTAACATCTTTATATTAACTTGAGCGTTACAAGTTGGCAGTGAAATGTTTACTAGTATATTGAAAATTGTTATTAATACGTTAGTAATTGAGTGAGGTGATTGGAAACGTTGAGAAATGTCTGCAACAAAGTTAAGGAGTCGTCGAAAAGTTGGAACGCACAGTGATACCACCCGGAATTTTCCTAGCATGCATTTTCCGTACAGTGATGAATATAATCATTTATATCCGGTGAAGCAACGGAGTCAAGCAAATGCGCGAGAACGTGATAGAACTCACAGGTAACAAGCAAGTGTATACTATGAAACTGTATGATTAATTTACTTTTAATTGCAGCGTAAATTCTGCATTTTTAACGCTGAGAACGCTTATACCTACTGAGCCAAAAGATAGAAAATTATCAAAGATTGAAACGCTTCGTTTAGCATCTAGTTACATATCGCATTTAGCAACGCAGTTAATTGCCGGTAAAGTGATATCTCGTATTTAATATTTGATCGTATTTAATTGTTTCGATTCAGGGCCGAATGCCAAAGCTTGTCATCATATTCTAAAGAATCTAGACAGCAATGGAAATGGTTTAAATGAAGAAAAACGTTCTGCCGTGTGTACATTCTGCATATCGCATAGAAAGGCAACACCTGTAAGTTATCAACTTGAATATTCCGAAATATAAATAATAAATAACTAAATAAATTGTTTGTAGAAAAGTATTTCGAACGAGATGAACGAAATAATTTATCACGATACAAATACTTCAATGAATAATAATTATGATATGATTGCTAGTGATAGCTATCAGAGTCTTGATAAAAATGGATTCAATAATACGCAAGCACAGTTTGGTTATCGTGAATCAATTAACGCGAATGATTTATGTCTTGAGAGTCCTGGACCTATTACAACTGCATTAAGTGCCATTGACGCAATTGATGATATTGATAATGTAGGATATGCAATTGTCAACCATCATATTGAACCTCCATACAATTAAACGTTTTTTTACAGTTTTGTATTAAAATAAACCAGTAATGGACCACCTAGCGATGAAAGAGAGAAATCCCATTATTATTTACACAAACTATATATTTTATACTTTCTTTACTTTACAATGCTTTTGAAATTTGAAAGTTAGTTACAATCTATAGTTCTTTTTTTTTGCATTGTCCCTGTTTATATTTCACAAATTATGCGTCGTTCGACAAACAAATTAATTTACTTCTACAAAGCTATTGTTGCATTTGATTAATACGGAAAAAACACAGTGCGTGTCTTGATAAAAATATAAAACAAATGAATTATTTGCCAAAGGCACTTTTAACGCGAAAAGAAGAAATTTCGAAGAACATAAAATTGTTGGAATGTAAATTTTACCCCTGTCATTCATAGAAAAAACTTAACGTGGAATTTTTGAAAATTATCTCGACTCGAATCATATTCCTTCTTCTTGCTCTCTATATGTAAATATATATGTATAATATATACATTAAAAATTGGCAGGTGATTATGTCGGATATTTATATAATATATAATATACTTTAAAGTCGCGCATCTTAATGAGAATACTCATACCTATCTAAATTAATAATTAATTGTAGTCAAATTATCACACAATCGATTCACTTTCATCGTAGACTAATAAATACTCAATAATTCATAATTACACAATATAGGTATATAGAGAGAGAGGGACATATAATATTTGTTATAATAAATATTTTTGTTGTTTGAATGATGAACATTTAGCTTAGATTACTAGAATAAACGTTAGCTTCCGTTTGAACGTCGTAAAGCCGTTGCTCATTAATTGGCAAATAATTTTACATCTTAATGATTAATTATTAAACGCATTGAACCCAATATCCAGACTTTGATATTATTTTTGATTTTCATTCGCGTACCGTGCCAAGTCATTATCGCAATATTACATACAAACGTTTTATCTCTTCGGTGCCAAAATATTTGTTCAAATTCTCTCTTCATCTTTAAACTCCCTCCTTACAATTATATTCGTCACATAGTTCAGTGCTTAAAATTCCTCTAAATCTACGAGACTTTCTTGTAAACGTTTCTTTCTAAAAATCAATACGCTCTACGTTTATGAAAAATTTGTTGAACATGTTTTTTTTTTAAGTTTTAGCAGCTTTTTCTCATTCGTTTTGCTTGTGTGTGTGTATCAATTTTGATTTGTTCATTTTGAGCGAATCGAAATCAAATCAACCAATCGCTAACTACAATGCTATGTTTGTATAAATAATTTACTGCGTTTGATTTGATTCCAGGTTTCATTTTGAGCTCGAATATTCACAAAAGCACTGAATAATTTTGGTTCGCTTTGCGATACGTACGTTGGTAATTATTGTCAAAAAATCAGAAATAAACGCAAGCTGGCTGGCTGGGCATCATCGTCGGTGCATGTTATTTTGATACAGGCAGCGACTCAATCCGCTCATCGTTGCGTTGTGATTTCCGTTTGGCTATCGTCCTCACTTTCCGTTAAGACGGCCATATTCGTGTCGGGCAGTATAGTTAAATGGGTCGCATCTGACTGCAGTGTGCTACATTCGCCAGGTGCGCCTCCGGGATCCTTCTTCTGGTGCAGTGCCTGCACAAAGTTCTGCACAAACAATAAATCATTATGAGCGACGCGGATTAAGTAGCACTGTAGACTTTCCAACCAACCTGACTGATGACATCGCCGTGAGCGGTTCGTACTTGATACAAATATCTGTACTTCTTCTGTCGCAATTCCGCACGGTCGACACGCGTCCGCGGATTGTTACCAGGTGGCCGCGGCTTCTTCCTGCCCGCGGCGACTGCGATATAACAACGCGTATGAGTTTAATGGTCCAATACGAAAGAGGAAGTTAATTAACTCTCTTACCATCCTCGTGATACGTGCCACGGCCTGTCACCGCGCACTGAATTAGTAATCCCATTAGAACTAAAGCTGGCCAGATGCCCAGCAGGATCCACGAGTACCAGCAGGGCGGCGGCACGGCAGGACGCAGTGAAACACGCTCCCAGATCCACGCCACTGTTGCGAGCCGCTCGACGAAGTAGTCGAGTGATGCAGAAATAATTGCGCCGCCGTAAATACTCGTGCCCAATATGGTCAAGCCTAAAATGACTCGTCATTAGTCGCATGACTAATCAGCTAATAACTGTAGTCGGTACCTTTTCGAAAATATAAATTAAATATTGCTAAAATCAGAGCGCTCATCAGAAGCACTCCGACACACAACCAGATTGAGCCGCGCGGTGATGTTTCCATTATGTGATCGGCGGCGATGAGGCCAGCGAGGCCAAGCAAAAGACCAGTGTGGAGACCCTCCATGAAGAGACCCACGTATTGGACTAGCATCGTGATGAGACCGAATAATATTCCGGCAAAGATTGCTATGCCGGCATTGCCGTACGGCGGCAGCAGTTCGCCTTGCAGACATATTAAATAGACAATGCTTGACGCGAAGATGAAGCCCGTAAGGAACATGACGGTCTTGAAGCATCTGTATCCTGCAGAACAATAACAAGTTAATTAAGAGCCTCTTAAAGTTGCTTGCTGAAGCGATCAGCAAACAAGTTTGCGCATAGTTTGTCTACTTTCCCCCGCAGTCGCCTAATGAAACTAGCCCGAAATACATAAGTGACCTTTGCTTCGTGCAATATTAAGGATACCCCCGCAATAAAGTAAATGTGCGCGCGTTCATCCTAAGCCTTTTGACCTATATACTTCACCACACACATTCCAGCAAATTCTTCACCGGATTAATGAATATTTTAGCACTATGCAAATGTTTATCTCCACTTGGCTTCGTGCTTTTTCAGATTTGAAAACATTGTTCGTTTGATGGAAATCGAAATTGTAATTGCAAATGAGTAAGCATAGCTAAAAAAGCGCAAAATAGTTCTTTGTCGGGCCGATCAAGTCGATCAGCAGAACAAAGAAGAAGGAGATGGTGGGGTAATGCTGGAGCATAGAACAAAGGCCATTAATCATGCGTGCAAATAGCTGATAAGCTAATCAATTGAATAAAATTGCTCGGACGAGTGCGAAAAAAGGCGCAGCGGGTGGCAGAGGAACAATGTGCAAACATGTGAGTGGTGTGTATCGGGTGTGGCCTCGCCGCCTCCGCTTACAGCATCTGCTGGCTCGACGAGGACTGCCGCCGCCGCTCTGATCGATTACACCCCCGCACCCGACGCACAGGCGACTTGAAACGATGTCATTGCGTTTCGTGCGGTGCGCGGCGCACGTTCCCCTGGCAACTCTCAACGTGCTGATTATCATATGTGCTCTTCGTGCAACGTTTCAATTATCATGATCATCGCCATCGCACATGCACACGATATTCAGATGTAATGAATGATAATCCATAACATGCCGCAACAATGCTTTGCAATTACAATTCGCTCGCAATTGTGGCGAGCGAGAATGACGGTATTTAGTTTTACCCCTCAGGTTTGCATATCTACTCACCACAAAATGTGTACAGAATGCCAAAGATGATGTATCCTGAACACACGGCGGCCGTGACGATATCATAATGTGTGTCGACATGACATTGCTCCACTTTGGGCCCATCCGGCACACGGAGTCCTGGAATAACACCTAATGTGTTGTTGTTGCGCGGCGGGACAAGAAGTCCGGGCTGTGCACCGCTGGCCATCGCACAAATGCCTGCAACAAATTCCATTATGCATTTTTCCTAATTATCACTAAATTATTCTATTCCATACAATTTTTGTTTTGCTAAACTAATCTCAACAACAAGATTATCTAGCCATTCATTAAAGAAATATTTCATTATAATCACCGTTCGAAATGGTAAGTTAAATGACGATTTAATACTCGATATTAATACGTTTCATTTTAGGTAATTACACAGCATCAATTGTTACATTTTAAGGTGGGTTTTGATTAAGTCTTATTGTTAATAAATAAAGGTAAGTAACAAAACATATTAAATTAGCTAATGCGAAATTTAAAAATATGAATCTTAAAAGTTTCAGGTTAATTTTATTTCCTTTCAGAGATATTTTATTGATCAATAAATTTCAAGTCATTCATGCGATTCCCATAATTTCTAGGATTATAAAATTTAGCATGGCAGTTTAATTACTTCTTATAATTCAATTACCAACTTCATTAAAATTTCATTATTTAAATGGAACGCTGTACAGTTGACCAGAGAGTAAAACGCTTTATAGAGCAGTACTGAAAACTTTAATGATTTTCAGTCCATGTTATTAACTAATTAACTACCTGGTAAATATTATAAAAAAATAGCCAACCAAGTTTGAGTTGATTAAAAATTTAGCGAAGTTAATTTTTAATTTTATACTTTAAACTTTAACTGCAGTTCTTTATAAGTTGCACGAACTAGGAGCGCGATGCACATGAAATAAAACAATACACTAAATATCTCTATTTGAATTATAAAACGCGCCCATTGGGAACTCGCGATGCATCGCGTTTCGTTCTAAACTATTATTATGAAAATAAGTTGGATGGACATGAAATATGCATGCGGGCTGTGCGAACGCAGAGGGCAAAAAAGGGTGACTCCATACGGATATTGCGCACCTGTCAGAAACGATTTCCGCCAGCCGTTCGATACACACCTTGTTGCTTAGTTTAGTTTGGTGAAATATGAAGGCAACCGATGAGAACGAATTTATGCATAATTCAAGCGCACGTTGGGCAAGCAGTTAGTTTAAGTGCACGAAGAGGAAGGAACGACTAACAAAAATTAACTCTTTTACTCGTTCTATTTTTATTCCACGTTTTTTAGAGGGAAAACAAGGAGGAGCGAACTACTTCACCTGAGGGAAATTCCGTCGAGAGGCGCGCACACGCTTTCAACGAAATTGTGTCACATAATCCCATTTCATTATGGCGCTAATAACGCTTAAAATCTAATTAAACTGCAAGCTTGATAAGCGTCTTGGAGTCCTGGAGTTTAATTAACGGACCTCTTGCGGCACTTGGAACAAAATGTTGCGTATTTTCAATTTTTTTGCATAAAACTGTAGAGCACATACGGTTTTAATTAATAATGCAATAGAGCGTTGAAGGTCGGGTCAAGTAAACAAGTTTCGTATGCGAATTAAAGTGTGAAACTAAATTCAATTTCATTAAAAACTTGTTTCAAGTGTTACAGTTAGATAATTATCACTGTGCACCTTTTTTAGGTCTCTAAGGTGAATAATCTCTAACGGCACAGAGGGCAGAAAGATAAGTAAGTTGAAGCCATAAATCGTGCAAAACTTGTGCAAACTGCATTTCAAGCAAATGAATATAATTTACATTGTTATTATGCAAATGCATCGTGAACGAGCACGAAATCGATTTCTAGACAATTTCTTTCTTGCCCCATAAACACTTTCATTAGTGCGGGCATTGAAAATTGAATTTTTCATGCACTTCTTCGTCGCGTTAGTGGGTTAAATCGCGTTCACTTGGTCAGTGCGATTACTGATTTATGTTCGGCGCAGGATTGCGCGTTTCTTCTACGGCAAAAAACGTATTTACTAGCACGAGTGTCTAATATCATTTCAGTGCGGTGGGAAGCGATTACGAGCCGCGCATAAATTTCCATGCGCTTTGTGCACGCGCGATTAGAAGTTTCGTGTCGTTGCCGCCGCCACCGCCAAGGCGATGCCAACGCACCGAAGTATTCCCGTTCGGTTTACTTTGCATTTCGCGATACCAAAGTACACGCGAAGGGAAAAACCTCTTACAAGAGAGAAACGCTCAAGATGATTCATTGTACGCCACGCGCGCGCATTTATTCAACGTCTTTGTTTGCCTTTCCTGAAGAGGCCGCGCAATAAAAGCAATTAGCACTGAAAGCTGTTAAGTTCGGAGATGGCTTTCTATGCGTGATTTTTTGTGACATTGCAAAATTCATAAAATATCAAAATATCGTAAGCCCCACTTTATTGTGTATATTAGAAAGCAAGAAAGTTGAATACTAAATTTAATTACAATCTTTAGTTACCATGAAAAATTCCACGAGTAATTTACATAGTGCAGCTTCTTAATAATTCTTTAATAAGTAGCTTATTCTTAAGAAACTTGAGGACAAATTGAAATAAGACACAAGCAGAAGGGCAAAAAATTAAACGGGTTTAATTAAGTTTTAGCCTGTGTAGTGGCTTGCAAATAAATAGCATGCAGACATTTCAGCTAGAATGCGTTTGTGATCTTTAACAGGAGTGCGTCTGAGGGTTTTTTCTATGAGTTCAATGGAATTTCGGGTTGTGCGAATGCCGTCGAGGACGACGACGGCAAAGTTTCGACTCCCTCGTCGCGGAGGCGCGTCTCCTGCGCGAATTCTATCGTCTGAAAATAATACGTACAATGACATCCCAGCCGACGACTACTACATTTTCAGTAGATGGCTGCGAATACAAGGTGAACGCTTTATCGACGAAATTTATTACGTCCTTTTGTTGGGGTTCGCGCGCGCGCGCATTCTATCGCCAGCGCAAAAAAATTTGAATGAAAAATGCATGCAGTAACCAACGCAGTTTTGTGTTGGTAAACAATGAAGAAGCAGTGTGGCTATTTCATATTCATCATCGTGCGGTCATTCGAGCGCGAACGCTAAACACTCTCTCTACGGCTGGAAAGCGCCCAACAAAAATCAAGAAGACAAAGCACGTTTCACTTTTCATTCGCGTTCGAATATCCTACGCTCTGAATGGGGAAAATGGCTATTGATTATATTTTATTCAGCGTACTCGTCAGCACGCAATTGAATGTTATTGTGAAGCATGAAAAGCTTGAAAGTTCCAACGTAAATTGCAGCAAAGGATTTTCGAGAAACCGCACACGAGAGAAATTTATAATTATCGGGAAAATGGTGTGCAATTATTAGTTACAAGTCTGTTATTTGGCGATATTGATCTTTCAGTTGTCAGATAGTCGTGTTCCACTTTTTATGAGAACTGTTACACTTACTGCCATGTGCGCACTTGCATTTTACCATTTACAGACGTGTTTCTTCAAATCTAGATAAATAATTTTCTAATCGGCACAAAACGAGGTCAAAAACTCGGAAGTCGTTTGTTTATTAAGTCCAACGATGCACAAATTAAATAATGCATTATTTGCATAGTAAAGCCTCGTAACATTTAACGAAAATTGCATCCAACTGTGCGCAGGGCTTTGGGTTTTAAGTCCTTAAGTCAACTTGTTAAACAAGCGCATATTAATCATGCTTAAGTTCAATTTGACGCTTCATCCTTGTGTTTATTATTAAATTAGCCATGCAATGGGCAGTGCACTAAAATTTATTTAAACATTTCACTTGGCATAAAATGCATTCGTCGTGTTTTATAGATTGTACAAAGTCAAGGGGTTAAATTAACAATGAAATATTATCTGGAATAGTTTATCAGTTAATTTAATTACGTATTTGTTGTGTGCACGCTGGCAATATATTTTATTAGTGCACATTTCGAACTAATTGTATTTTATACATAGGGAATAAGCCGTGAAAGTCGAGCTTTATCTCGGACACCAATTTGTAGCGATTGCACACAGCAGCGCCTTGTTTACCAGGCCAATTTGTTTTAGTTTCAGCGATAGTTTTTGTTGTGTTTTTATTTTCAGGATTGGCCGTTTGTTTATTTCGAGTGTGCGGGCAATCAATGGCAATTGGCGGCGCGCGGACCGATGTTAGATAATGAAGTTATTGAACTCGAGAATTGTTGGACGCACGCCTGAAATGTAACATTTCAATGTGCACCACCACCAACTCGAAGCGCGTTGGCTTTTATTTCGTTTCGTCGCACTCGATCTGTGCAATTATTACTTTTAAACTTCTATTTTTATTTCACACCAACGCTGCGCGTCGTGATTGATACCACGCGTTTTTTCGCTATTTACAAACGCATTCACTCGCGGGCAATTTCATTCGATGAGTAGTAATAATTTTATTGCAATTAAATGCCATAAACTTTGGCATCCATGTGGGTAAGACGAGACGAGCAATTCATCAAATTGTTTCTTTCTCCATAAACAACATTGAATTCTGCGTATTGAGTGTTCGCTAAGTATGTACATCATTACTCTAGAATAATACGTGAAGAAGTTAAACAGCATTACGATTTCTAAACATTTCCCTGAAGCGAATCGCGCAACTATCAAAATATTTGAAACTTTACAGATAAGGCAGACGCTCGATGCAGGAGCAGCTACGACGCATTACGGTGGCTTGGCATTTACGATTCACTTCCTCATTTGTATTACATCAAAGTCTGCCAAACGATGGTTCGCACCGCAACAAAGTGTGCGCGCACTTGGAAACTCTTCGCGGAATGCAATGCGGTTTGCGAACCATATTGGAAAGCAAATTATCCAACATACGCAGCACACAACTCGTTTCTCCGTAAATATATTTCCCTTAAGAGCTTGCGTACAGTAACAGCCGTAATTAAATCTGAAGTATGAGCCCAAGAAGCATTAATTGTTCATCAGGCCAACTGGTTTGCAGCCATCGCGCGCAGGCATTAAACGTTGCGCGGAATTTTGCTCTAGAAACTCACGTAAAAGAATGTCATTTCCTCAAAATTGTTCATCAACTACTCACGTATCGATTAGTTTGTCATTTCCATTGTATCATGAGAAATTCCAACCGCACGTTGATAAACACGACTGATTAGAAACTCGCGCACTTTTTACAACTTTCTTTGTTATTAACAAACCAATTTGAATGCTTTCTTCTGTCCTGATTTATTCAAATAAAAACGCATCGTATGCTACTACCAAGTTCATCAAACTTTCACTCGGGCTGAAATTTTGGTCAGCCAATTTTCAACCAAAGTTTGCCAGCGTAGAATTTAATTACAAACTCTTTGCAAGCTTAACTTTGCGCGAATGAATTCAAGTTTCTTTGCGTCTTTCATTGGTTTGCATTTGCATGAACGCATACATTGCGAGAAGGAGATGAGTATCATATCCCCAGGTGGCTTGGAGTGCATTAAATGGACAGCGAACGCCTAAGAACTTCTGGGAAAACAATTAAAACGTTCAACAACCTTCGCACGTCATCATCGTTCCATGAGTTCTTTCGTTGCTGCGCAACGTATGCATGCATTGTAAAGCCTATTGACAGAAGACTTTTATCTAACGTTATAGCGTGCGCACCGTTTACACGTTTGGCATTTTGTTCGTTTTTCCCAGTCACTCACCGCGAGTTCGGCTTCCTCAAGAGAAACGCAGCGTGTGTTTGCCCATTGAGATGGTAATTTGAAGTGCATATCATGCCATTAACGATTTTAAAACCATTGCATGTTGCATAAGTGATAATTCGCGATTTTTACTCAATTTTCTTACACACTTCATGAAGGACGAAGGAGTCATAATCCAAAAAGTATTTGTATTTATTTGAGTAACTCGACCAGAACTTTACCAATTCTAATTGAACTAAATTCTTACACAATTACCACAAACAATACACATTTCTGAAGGTCTAAGAAGTTTCAAAACTAACGCTAATTCATGTCAATGATGTAAGAATAACTATTAGTCGTTTATATTGAAGGCTTTAACAAGTGTCAATCATTTTATTCGCTTTAATGTAAGGAGGACTCACCTTGTAGTCTTTGGTCGAAAGCTATTTAATTACCATAATAAACGAGCGATGCAACTTCCGTTATCAGAGAACATCCCCGCGGTCGGTGCGTGCTCAAAAAGAAATCTGTAAAGAAACAGTAATAGCAATCAATTAGCTCGCATGGAAATGCATCAGCGGCGAATCGTTAAGTCAATAGCACCGTACGCAGTGCAACGGCTTCGTAAATTATCGCCAATGATCATAATTAGCTGAGGAACAGTTATTAGGCCAGCGTGGCGCATACGCAATGCAAATATTTATCAAAACTGTTGAACGCTCGTTAAATTAAGCGATGGCTGCATTAATCACAAGGCGTGTCAGGATTTTAGGGTTAGGAAAAATTATTTATTACGTAGACAAATTGACGCATATTAAGCCAGTCCTGAAGTTTTCAGTTTTAACGATGCAGACTTGTCGACCGCGCGCGCTCGCGCCACATTTAATTGCGCAATCAAAACTCTCTTCCGCACTACGGGCACGGATATGTCGCCGGTTGCGGATTGTTATTGAATGCTGTGCGTTTTCATTAAAATTGTGCCGTCGGCTCAACATGCAGTCGTACGTTCGTTTATACCAATTGTTTATGACGTTGTTGGCGCGCACAACACAACAATAACGGAATCCCGTTTTCGACGCGCTTTTGTCTGCCGCATTTGCCTAAGCGCGCTTTTCACGTTGTTGCGAATGCTTCAAGTTCATTGCTACACCGCAATTCAAGACGAAGACGAAATTATTCATTCGAGTTATAAAGCGATTATATTTATACTTTGATCATTAAAACAGTTATTAGACGAAAAGATTGTGAAATTTTTAGGAAGAAGAAGAAGAAGATGTTTGCACTTTCACTAAACGTTGCCCGCAGCGTTAAAAAACAAAAGTCATTATAGGTGATTACGTGTTCATAATCACTGTTTGAAAAACGCAATCATTATAAGCGCATGATGCATCGTCATTAGCTGCGGCGCGTATGAATAAGAAGAATCCTTTATTGCACATTCATGGCGCGTGGTCTTCATCTGCGCGCTGCAACGAGGCAATTATTTAAACATTTACCTGGCGGATATTCATACGCATGTCAGCAGGCTGTGTGCAGCGCGGCTTTGAACTTCAACCAAACGTATTCCCCGCTTGAGTGCGTACGCATTTAAATCATTATTACTATCACTCTAATCCGCTAAACAACAAGGTGCATTAAGCAGGCACATGTGTTACGCGCACGCGAAGGATGCAGGAAACATGAAATTCAACATCGTCGTTTCGTTGTAGTTGTTTTTTGTTTGTTTGCCTCGGATACGAAATGGAGGAAGACGCGAAGAAGCACAAGTCGGGAGTGCCTGAAGTCAATCCCAACTTCTTGTTTACGTAATGCCCAGAAAGGTCAATGATTTTTTTCGTACGTTGCATGCATTCTCAAGCAAGCAACTCCTTCGAACTTCTTGATATCGATGCCGAGAAAACTGTAATCCGGAGTAAACAAAACGGTGAATAAGAAAAGTGAGATGAGCCAAAGCGAACACGAAAATACACTGAATCAGATACAAGTTTATTATGACTTTCACAAATGACGAACGAAGACAACATCGAAATTGGGCGAAAGATTCGAGAAGTGAACTTTCCTGATTTGTTCAACTCTCATTCACGCACAAAAACTTTTGTTGCGTTTGACTTAATTCGTTAAAGTGCTTGCTCAATTCACTGGCAGTTGACAACTATTTTCGTCGCAGACAACAAGCGTAATTGTTTATTAAAGCGACTGCATGGAAATTGTTCGGGCAATGTAACGATTCAATTTTTAATGGTGCTGCTTGCTGCAGTGCGCAAATACCCTCGGAGGTTTTCTTCCTTTTCGTAAATATGCGATTTAACTGCCCGCTTGCTTGCATGGTGCAGCACACGCAAACGTGGCATAAAATTTAGGGCATGTCCTACATCCACCCTGAACTACTCTTAGCCATAAGAAGTCATAACCTTCCGTAACGTTAAGGATCTCACTGCTGCACGCGCGCATTTTTGATTTCGTCCTATTTCGTTACGAGACACATGGATAAGATCCGCATTTTATTTTCCTGGTGAATGACATCATAGCCGCGTGCCGTGATCGCATAATTCGTCATTATTGTTTTGTTACCTGAAATATTACATGTTTCTGATTCATGATAAGCAAGGATGCATTCACGTCAATATTCTATGCGTTGCTTCCTATCTTTTAATGCACGACAAACAATGATTCCATAATATGTATAAATAACACAAACATTGCTATTTGTGCATTGATGCTAAATGTCCGATTGACTCGCGCTTGAATTACATTTATTTATGAAGCAATTGTTGTTTGTGATTAAGCAACATAAAGTCGTTGCACATTGTACTAACAAACACTTTGTCTATTTGCGGAATTATTATAATACGGACGATGGACGCTTGTGCAAGGCAAAACGCAGCTGATTGCACTGTTTTTGTTTTTGCATTTCCTAATTTCGATTAAATGCGCTAGCGCGCTTGGCGTGCACGAAATGGAACAGTTTGCGATAAGAAGTAAACGGTAGTGTCGAATCAATTAACAATTGTGAAGAAAAACACCTTCAACCTTAGCAATTTAAATCAATAAATGTTGTTACCTTGAATCAGTTTTGTGTTACATCTCGTCCGGATTCGTGGGGAGCACATCCACAAGCGTTGAGCAAGATTGCGCCGATAACGCGCAAGATTAAATTTCAACGCGCAATATTAAACTTTTTATCCAAGGAGCTTGTGTTCGATTGTGTTGTCGTCTTTCTTTCAGTCAATTGAACATTTGCACGCGAATATAAACGCGCACGACCAGAGCAAGTTGCGAACTGACCAGTTACCAGTCTGCCAGCAGGAGCCTTTCATTGTGTTATTTGAAGCAAGCGGGGATACGCGCGCATAGTCCTTAAAATCCTTTCCGGAAACATGAACGTGATAGGCAACCCAACAAGCAACATCAATGCAATTTATTATCGCAAGGATTAATAAGCTTTATCAGACTTGTATAACATCATTGAATTTTCCAAATCATATATTACGTTACTAAACAATCTAATGACATATTATCGTAGATAATTTACAAAGTTATGGCTGGCCATTAAACATATGGGCTCACAATCAACCTAACCTGTGTATATGTAATTATTTCGACCTCGAGAACCCGGCAAGGTTTTGCAATCCATTAGTTTTTTAATAATTTGATACAACAGGGTACTTGCCCGTTGAATTACTTTAAAATTTTATCACATTGTAAGTATATCTCTGATTTATAGTGCGTATTTGGCATGTGTGTTTTAGCATGCATATTTGCATGCTTCATATGACAAAGTAACCACACAGTTTTTATTGTTTATGTCAATTAATGCTGTTCATTGCTTTATAACAGACAGTATAGTTTATTTGCATTCTATTGAATAGTATCATACAACCGTCTTATTGGTTGGTTTGGGTTGCACAAATTTGATGCCCATTTATTTCTAGTAAAATGTCAAGTGTTTCTAAAAGGATATTAGTGGAAACAAAAAATTTATCAAAGGATCCACCGCCTGGTATCAGTGCTTATCCAGATGAAGATAACTGCAGGTATTTTCATGTGATCATGGCTGGACCAAGTGGTTCTCCATATGAAGGTGGTCTGTTTCAACTGGAGCTCTTCCTGCCAGAGAACTACCCATTGAATCCACCTAATGTCAGATTCCTGACAAAGATTTACCACCCAAATATTGATAAATTAGGGCGTATTTGTTTGGATATTTTAAAAGATCAGTGGAGTCCGGCTTTACAAATAAGGACAGTGCTTCTTTCAATTCAAGCTCTGCTGGGTAGTCCAAATCCAGATGATCCACTAGCAAATGATGTGGCCAAGATGTGGAAGACAAATGAGGCTGAGGCCATAATGAAGGCAAAAGAATGGACTAGAGAATATGCCATTATTAATGAATGAAAAATACATTTACGCCATGCACATCATATCAGGCATTTTCCTCATAGCTCTGCAATTGGGCATGCTTGAAAGACAGACAACAACAAAGGAGCTATTTGTAAAGGATCACCCACCCATGCATTAATTATTATTTAGAAAATATGATAGTATATATATTTATATTAGAGAAGATATACACTCACAACATTGGATCAAAGCTGGTAGAGTATCAAAAATAATATTCAAACTGAAATTGTGATTTAGCCAGTCTTCAAATGGTATGTCAGTTATATGCCATAAGAATTTATTCCATGTATATAAATACGTTTTATATTTTATACTGTATTCAGTAAATAATTTTCAGTAAACAATTGATTCCACACTGCAAGGTATTTTAAAATTGGTAATAGTAATAATGTGGTTGTACTGTGTCAAAATCTTTAGTGACTTTTAAATCTAACTATACAACAGAAATAAATTTATCTTTAATTAGAACATTACTATTAAATTTTTGGTAATGTAATAAGTTACAACTCATAGTGTCCAAAGTAGTTAAGTGAATAACTTAAATGGAAGATCAAAAGTAGTATAAGTCATAAATAAAATATATGATAAGAAGTATTATTTACGAATTTGTTGCGCTAATGTTTTACTTCTTTTCCAGGTTTTGTCTGGCTCCCTTTGGCTTTTGAATAATATGCATCTAAGCTTAAACCTATAAAGACAATGACTGTACCAAACCATTGTCTTGTACTTAAGGTATTGCCAAAGAAAAGCACTGACGTTAGGACGGTAACAAATTTTCTAGTTGTTGTTACAACAGATACCGGGAGTGGTCCAAAATTTGCCACCTGTAAAATACATTTAAATGTTTACAGATGTTTGATAAAAGTTATTTGCACATACCATCATGTAGATGAAATGTTGGCCAACTGCAGCAGCAAGAGATAGCGTGGCCAGATTAAACATCACAATTGGATGACGATTTACAAAACTGATAAACTCAATGCCTTCGCCAGAGAAAATAAGGCCAATTATTAAGTAAACACTTGCCCAGAAATTGACACACTGCATCATTTGCTCCCCTGATGGTTTTACAGGTTGGGCCCTTATGATTTCCTAGCAACAATCACATGAAATATGGTATCATGAAATGCTTTATGTATGTGGCTCACTTGTATGCCTCCAGTCAGTCCATCCATTACAAGAGACATGATAAGGAGTAATTCCCCAAAGCCAAAGAATGTTTCATTTTGAGACATCTGACCTTTATCTTTATACATAAAGAGTACAACGCCAATTACAACAAGCAAAATAAATACATACTTCTTCATTGAATAGGATTTTTTGGCAATTAGAACACCCAGAAGCATTATTGGAATTGGCTTTACTGCTTTACCAACTACCTAAAACAATTCAAGTCAAAATCTATCAGACTAATAATTATGGATAACAAACCTGTGTTGGATATGGAATCCATTGTAAAGACATATTTGAGCAAACCATTGCCAATAAGTATGTAAGGGCACAGCCTGCATAATGTGTTGTTAGTCCAACATTTCTGTCCTCATTTGATTTTGATAATAAGGAAGCACCGTAGGCGAATAAATATCCGACAAAACATTGGCAAAACACCAACGAAAGTGCATAAGTATACTTTTCATATTCAATTACTTTGTTTCCATCTGGACTTTCCACATGAGTTTCCACAGGATATGTCCCTTTAGTAACTTTTTCTTGTAGAATTCCAAAATAGAAATATGATAGGAATATGCCTAATGCGCAGATTATAAACTTCACGTTGGTATTCATAGTACGTGATGATTTTATAAATAAAATTTCAACTTCAACGTTGTTGATATCAATGTGGCTAACCTCTGAATACCACACTGAATACAGTCAAAATTGAACTACTAAAACATGGGTTTATACGCTGCTCACACGTTAAAACATACGATTGGTGCGGAACGTTTTTAGTGTGGGCATTGGTGGGCATTCCGAACTGTATACGTTACATTAACAGAGCACTCAGTATGTTCTGTGACTCAATATGCATTGGTACTGAATATAAACATGTAAACAATGGATATGCAATATCAGCAATATGAGCTTATTATGTTTCAGTTTAATTTGTACTTGATTCAGTTTAGAAAATGCCTTTCATGAGTGATTTTCCTTAAAGAGTTTTTCTGATCATTCATTTTAATCTACGCATAGTGCAATAGCAATTGTGACAGTCACTGTAGTAGATTTTTGTACTTTACCAAGTTTTCAATATGGGTGTTACCTCCTCCAAGGCTTGTGATGAGTCTGATGATGATACTATAGAATTGGATACTACATGCTTGCAAGCAGTAACCAGTAAGTAAAAATAATATGAGATTGAAGCAGATCAGCAATATTGTCAATGATTAGTAGAAGTCTGTAATAAACATTCTGTGTAGATAGAATTTATTCAGTAATTGATACAAATATGGAAGAAAACGCTACAACTGATGCTGCAGTCACTAAGGGGTTAGTTCTACATCAAATTACAAATAATGAATTGTTTGAGATAATTGAAATGTTGGCACCTTATGAAAAGGTAACATGTTTAATATGTTTGGATATTACACTTAGTAATTATTATTATAGGTAGCCTTGGTTTTCCTCCTTTGTCTAGATAATAAGCAAGCTTTGAACTTAATGGAAAACATTCAGTATGATAACAACTTAAGAGGATTCATGTTAAACCATATTAAAAAGAAACAACATAAACAAATCTTGGAAGCATTATGTGTTATTCAGAATTATGAAGTATTAACAAAGTTGGGTTATGATAAACAACTTTTAGAAAGAGAGCTATTGCCATTGACTAAACCAAGTTATGTATACCTTAACAAGGCAAGAAAACTGATGTACAGGCTGGCTGAGGATTTAACATCAGAAAATGAAATGAAATTAAAATCACTTATTTCTGAGGACATGCAGGAGGTGCTGCATTACGAATTCATGGAAATGTATTTTGTTCATATGTTCATCAAAGAATATATTGCTGAAGATAATTTCACAAATTTGACAAAGCACCTGAAACCATTAGGCTTATCAACATATGCACATTATTTAAATGCCTGTAACAGTGAAAATGTTGGGCTTTCATCAAGAGAAAGAATATCTACAATTAGAGAAGAAAATCTCAGTAGTAATATGAATACCGATGAAACTACACAACAAGAAACAGACAATGAAATAGTTCAGTCTGCACATGACATGCACATCACACAACAGATTGGAGAAATTCAAAATCCGGATAAATATAACATTGACCCAGATCATCCGGGAATTTGCCTTATAATAGAGAATATCAAGTTTTATGATGAATTTGAAACTTATGAGGTAAATCATGGAACACTTGTTTGGTTTTAAAGTAATCCTGAAATTACTTTTAGGAATCAATTGAAAAGATTAATGTTATCTTGGAAGACAGGGATGGTAGTGAGAACGACTCCAGGCGTTTAAAGGATATTTTTGGTCGGTTTGGATATATTGTAATTCATGAAGTACATAAAACTCATATTGAGGTCTTGGAAGTGGTTGAGAGAGTGGCACATGAAGAAATGAAAGACTATCATTCCAGTTTTGTACTTTGTGTGCTTTCACATGGCTTAGAAAGTATTCAGATTAAAAATTTATTTGGTTGAAATATCACTACATTATATGATATTATCTTTTTAGATAAAATTATAGGGTGCAACAAGATACCCGTGGATATCGACTCAATAAAACGTAAAATGAATTCCAGAGTCCTGGAAAACAAGCCAAAAATTTTGATCATCCAAGCATGTCAGGGCAAAACAATGTTAAAAAGTAATAAGAGTAGGTGCAATTAACTTTCATCTCACTACTTATGGTTTGCATTTTGTAATAGTTCAAACTGAAATGAGTACTGATGGCGTCCCATGCATTGGTGTTCCAAATACCAATTCTAATTTTCCATGGCATCAACATATTATGGATATTAGATCAACTGTGCTTGGTTGTGTTTCATATCGGCATAAGGTAAACGGCACTTGGATGATCCAAAGTTTGTGTGATGTCCTGGAAAGTAATCCTAGGTATGAATTTATCTCGTGCTTGGTAATTAGTTACTGCAATTTATTTGTAGGGATGAGATTAATCACATTTGTGTGTATTTGAATAATGCGGTAAGTAAATTGAAATGGAATAATAATGTAATGGTTCCAATCTACCATTCTACCTTGAAAAGTTTTTTATATTTACCGCCTTTAAAACCAGGTAGTTGAAAATTAATAAATAAAACTTGTTTGTTAAAAGTGTGTTATTTCCGCAAGCTGGTATATTTTGGTGACCTACCACAATTTGTGGCGTACATCTGGTAGTTTCTAAAATAATTCTCCAATTATCAGTTATTAAAATTGAATATATTTGATTCAAAATTAATTGGTCAGTACTCTATTATTACATTTGAAGTAATAAAATTAAAATGACCAAAATACAAACGTGAAAAGTACACAAATATGAAGAGTAGTTATATTTTAGTTTCATTACTTATCGAAAAGGTGTTCAATCACGTGAACGAGGTATATTTTCAATATTTTTATGACGTATGCCTTCCCTACTGCCGGAAAATGCGGATAAAATAATATTTATTGCGGCGTCCACAGTCCGACGAACATCAATTTCACCACCAATCATTGGATTTACTTCAACCAAGTCCATGACACGAAGGTTTCCACGTTCTTTAATTGTTTCCATAATATGTATTCCCTCGCGCAAGGATAAACCACCTCGCACGGGCGTTCCGGTACAAGGCGCCTCAAGAGGATCCAAGGAATCAATGTCGTAACTGACGTGCAAAGAACGATCACATCGTGGATCAATTTTCTCTAAAGCCATATTTACTACGTTGTCGATCCCATATTTTTCTATGTCTCGCATTCCATATGCGGTTATACCGTGCTTATCCAGGATTAAGCGCTCATACATATCAACGCTACGAAGCCCAATGTATGCGATATTTCTTGATAGCAACGATTTCGTTAACCAAGTCATCCCTGGAAGTTCACCCCAATACTTCTTTAGCTCTGTTATCACCATTGATACCGGCATTCCATGAATATATCCAGTAGACGAGGTAATATTTGTATGAATATCGGCGTGCGCATCAATCCAAAGCAATGAAACTTTATCACTCGCAAGCAAATGACCATGGACAGTACCAGCGCCAATCGAATGATCTCCGCCAATTGTTAAACAAACATCCGCTTTTGTTAAAATGTTATTCACAATGTTGGATACCTCTTGCCCATAATTGCAAAACCCGGCAAATTGTTTCATATTCTTTACATGTGGAACAAGTGCATTATGGATACTTGCATTGCCGTAATCACATATTTCATAATCAGTCGTCTTTTGAAGGGTCTCGATAAGTCCACTTCTCCGAATAAAGTCTGGTGCTTTGGATGGACCACTTTTTGACTGTCCATATTCACAAGGAATGCCCAAAATTCCTAACTTTTTCACACAGGCTCTCCCGCTGATAGAACGCATGTTAAGAGATGTGAACAATTTGTTATGTTGTTGTAGAACGCGAACTTCTTATCGACTGGAATTACGCGCTTTAGAAAAAGTAACTTTCCGATCGTTAATTGCGCTCGTTTATTACTTTGGTAGTGGGAGGCTTTAAAAATTCAGAAATTATAATAAGTTGTTTAGATAAAAGTAGGACCAACTAAGAATAAATTTGTTTACAATTGGAATTGTTTTGAGAGAATATATAGAAACAACCATGACTTGAATAATTGTGGATACGGCAATGAGTAGAGCGTTTGTTTCCGAGACCTTTTGAGAAGGTATTTTGTATTCGATGCGAAGAAGACGGGGTACTGAAACAAGCATGAATTGTAAAGGCTTTAAAAGTTATATTTTGTGCCTTTTTTACTTCAAGGATATCGAATGCTGTTGTGCCCTAGCACCCATAATCATTGCGATATGAACCTTATAACGTAAATTTCCATTCGGCAATTTAAAATATAAGTAAAGATTTTGCTGGAACTCGAACCCTCGTCTCATAGCTCTATTGAATCATTCGTTGGGTAGAATGTCGTTGGCGAAACCTAAGCTTTTTACAAGTAATAGTAAGTAACGTTCACGTTTAAACTAAGAATAATTTATTCAGGAACAATTAAAATTATGTATTAACTAAATTTTTGAGGCAGGACAAGAGGCTAGATATAGGAAAATATCGAACATATATTTATCCACAACATTACAAGTAAATTACTTCTAAATTGTGTTGACTTAAATGCGATCAACGTGCCAATCAATCAAGTTTTAACGTAATGCAAATATAAATTGACATTAAAGGAAAATGTGGTGCAACGCGCAAAAGCTTCGCAACGCAAATTTATGAAATTGAATTACCACTGACTTATGATGTCTTTGGAAAACATGAAGGGCATAATAATAAGTTGCTGTTTTTCAGAAAAACGCGCCCTTATAAATGGAGCGCGAAGAGGTTGAACGATTCATTTATTTGGAAGAGTTTGCCAGCGTCGTAATACATAAAGTGCGTGTATTTCCGCGTAGCATTTAAATTTCTTAATAAATCTGTTTCCATTCCAGTCAATAATGTTTTGCAATAGAATCTACAAATGCTTATTTATATGCGTTTTAATTTTGGTCATTTGCAACGACATGCGTGTTACGGCGGTAGCATCTTCGAATATTCAACCAAATGAAAATTCACATCGCTTAAGAGCGCGCCCTTATCTTCGATTGCCACAGAGGCCGTTTAATCAGTATTCGAGATTAAAAGCAGATGAGTTTTTGGGTGAGTAATTAATTTGATTTAAGCGAGTGTCCAATGTAATATTGTTTTAGACGATGACGACTTCTTTGAAATGAACAAACGACAAACTTCAGACGATTATGGCCACTTGCGCTTCGGCAAGCGCGACGAATTTGATGATTATGGTCATATGAGATTTGGCAGGAGCGGCTCAGACACAAATAATTAAATTCAGTAAGCATGATTACATTATCAAATATATTATCGCAATGCACAATGGCTGGCTGGAAACTATCCAAAATATAACAGTGCAGTAGGTAGATAAAATAAAGATCATTAAAAATCCATTTTGTTTCGTATAATTTTAATAAATGAAATACTTCATATTTCTCTATATCATTCTAAATACGTTAGTAATTAACATAAAATTTATTCGTTTAATTATAACATAAAGTAATATATTATTTTGATTTATAGTTTTTGAAACGTTTGAATGTTGGGTTAGTTTTGATTATGATGTGATTCAAAAGCAGTTTCGACTAACTTTTGAACTTGTCTGGTAAACTATGTAAGCATTATATCCATATACCATACGAACCGGAACAATTTAATGATTGCTGTAATGCATTACCCTGATTGCTATACTTTTCCCAATTTTCTATTTGATCTTCAAATTGATTATCATAAGCATCAAAAATATACATTTCTATATGTTAATAACGGTGTATTACATATAGTTACAAATATTTATAATTGTTTAGTGAACGTTTGGTTACTATTGAAATAATTATAAAATAAATTATTCTGAACTGAAATTTATGCGCTCTCGAAATTAGTAATTGATGAGTTGTCTAATTATTCGAACTATCAATTTGGATTAACATTGTGTGCATACTCAGTTATTATATAAAAACATCAGAACATTGACGATATTGTCAACCACAGCGGAGAAAATCAAACAGAAAGGTAATAATTATTATTAAAGTAAAAATTTAGTACGGAAGTTGACAACCTTTCTGCTAATTCTGTCTTATAAATTGTTGCTTGTTTTTGATATTTGCGTATTGAGTGTTTTATAATATTTTTAAAGATTATGATCGTCGACATAATCAACATAAAAATAAAGCTTTATGCGCACTACACAATCGTGCATATTATTTACTGGTTTAACGCGCTCATTGTGAATGCCGCTTAATATGTTTGCAATATTTATAGCGGTTCACCCAAAACATGATTTTCAAACGCCAGTTTGTCTTCATTCTCGTATCGCTATGCATATTATTAATATTACATACATATTTTTATAAATACTTACTAGTTTAATTATATTCGAACTCAGACTCAGGCACACGGTATTTTATTCTATGTACAATAACGGAATTACGTGTCTGATAATGTTAAGGACGAAGTCATGCACGCATTCATAAAGAGACTAGTTGTTAAATAAATTAAACAATTATTAAATAATTCATTAAAGAATTGCGTTTCATGGTGGGTCACGAAGTCTACACCAGATCTGATTTAAGCGCACTTGATGTTAGCACTTTATTGACGAAACTTACAATTGCAGATGCTGGTTGGTCCGGATCCATGTCAGCAAAAATATGGCATTGATTATCTGAACTACTTGCTGGTTTTCTTGCAACAAATCCAAAGATTTTCCTACAACAAGAGAGAGGGTAATTTGTTGGATTTATTTAATTATATATTTTTACCTTGAGGGATGTTGCGTGTCAATAGAAGTTGCATTCCAGCGATTATCATCGGGATCCAATCCGCAATGCGAGATGGTATTGATTGGATAATGTTTGCGGAAGAATAGCTCGCGTTTGTTATCAGTTAGAGTGATTCCTTGCTTATTAACTTTAAAATGCACGATTTTAGCTTCTGGCTTTTGCTGTTTGAACACATGTGCGACCGCTTTGCGAACGGCTTGAGGGCCAGTTAATGATTCCATATCAATCGTTAGTAAGTAGTACACATTACAAGCGGCACCTTGGACGAGAAGCATTTGGGTTTGATTGGAGTGTGATTCAAGTGGAGCGATGTCCTTTTCCGGAAGAATTAATCTGCATGGCAGTGCGAATTGTGTTACAGAATGTTGATAAACCAACGCCGATAGGGAGGTAAAAACCGGCTCGTTGGGACAACCCTTAATACGAACACCACGTGAAGTCGGTTCGATAAGAAAATGGCGCACTAATTCGTCCTTATTCTGGACATTGGCAGGAACCGTGGCCACTTTCAGAGCAAGTCCAAAACCACCCGTAAACGTGTTCGAGTTGCGCACTACAAAAGTGCCCGGGGGTTTATCTCGTAGCATATTTATGGCTGCAAATATTATTTAATTAATTGCTGCATTGTAGATACGAATAATAATTACCTTCATCGCGTGTAATGCTTGGTTTGTACCAGAATCTCGACGAGTCGCTAACAAATTTTACGTGAATTGGCGACACTTCATGAGTTGGCTCATTTGTGGAAGATATGGATCCACGACGTGATGTTCCCTGGTAGATTGAGGGTGAAGATGATCCATTCATACTCTTCGGGCTGTAACTATCAGAGAAATTGCGTGCGGTTGAGTGGAAGAACTCTTTATCATTTGTGAATTCGGATGATGAGGGTGAATGAGCGTGGTGTTGGTCCTTTCTGCATGCACCAAAAAAACGAAACCAAATTTCAAACAGGCGAAAACAAACATGCGAGTTATAAATAAAAAATTAATTCTACAGATAAAACAAATTCATACAAGTGCAATAATCGAAAATCAAAGTGCGCATCCGGTGTGCAAACTTTTAGTGGTCCTTAATTAAATTAGTGCCAATTACCTATCATAGTTATCCGACCACTTCTGCACTTTCGACGTTGGATAATTTATTCGTCTATAAATGCGTTAATCAAGCTGTCATTAGCACTTATAAGTCATCATGGATATAGAATTGTTAGACAATAATTACATTTTTCTTTATTAATTACCTGATTGTTGTAGGACTTTTAGGTGGCAGACGCTCCCCTGGTAAATCGAATTGCACAGTTGGTGTTGATGCGGAGTTGGTGTATGGAGTCCTTGCAACCGGAAACGCGGGAGTTTGAGGCCGCGAAGAACTACTGTGCGGCGAAGAACTTGAGTCTACTTCGGTTGAACGCCAAGTTGAGTAATCATCACGATACTGCATTAAATTAAATCAAATTAAGTGTGTTTATAATTGATGTAGGTGAATGGTAAGATGTACAACATGCGATGGCATTGTTATATTGGTGAAGAAGCGTGCAATCAATGTTCAAAGTGCAAATTTGTTTGATAAGTATGAACGTTGATTGCACTCTCCGTGATGTGGGATTAGTACCTGCCATGCAGATGAAGAGTTATTAGATGAACTATTATCGGATCCATTCGATAAGTTAGCCATTAAGTCTGCAAGAACGTCAATCGGCTCTTCGTGGCGCCGAATGATACCCACCGAGTTAGTAGTATTATTGACCGTGGTGCGTTTGTTTCCTCCGTCCTGTTGCTCGACCAAAGAAAGGAGTCCGCTAGTATCCTGACTACCCGAATTAGTTGCGCTCCGCGGCGACCGCACAATGTGACCCAAGGGGTTGGCGGCTAACGCACTTTCGGGTGGCGTGGATGCGGTCTGTAAGTGGTGCGTACATAATGCGTGCGTAATGTGAAGTTTTTAAAGTGTCAGTGCGCATCTAATAAGAGTAAGACGCATTGTTTTCATGCAACATACCTTGCCATATTCACGCTTCACAGCAACAAACGGTCGCTCGGTGCGCGTATTCGAATAACTACTTCGCGTCGTTGAATAACTCGCAGTCGAACTGGGTGACATTGGCGCCGCGCTATTCTTCGTATTAATGTGCAGTGGAATCGTGAAATCATCATCGTCATCCGCAAAGGCAGTCGTGTCACTTGTATATCCATCTTGGCGATGACTCGCCGATTGTCGCAGATGGCGATTCTGAACGCTACGCAGCTCGGTCATTAAGCTGTGCTGATACGGTTGGCGCTCCTCTTGTCGTTGCATTTCGCGGCGTTCTTTCAGCTTCAATTGCTGCTTCTGCAGCCAAGTCAGGTTGCTGCTTGTCGTTGAATATCTGTAAAGTAATTGCCAATTAACTTTGATGAGATTTCATGCTTCATTCGATCAATTGAATAACAATTACATTTAATTATATCGTTTCGACCCCGCCAAAGTTCCGACAAACTTCTGCTTTCAGCAAGAACAAATTTCCTTCCACCAGCTGAATTTCAAACTGAATTTTAAAGGTTCGCCTTGTTTTTTTACGGGAATATCCCGAGCGTAAAAAATAAATGGTCACTTTAGTTGCGTAACACTAAGAGGACTTATTAAATTTACAACATCCGCTGTTATAAATACATTTTGAAATCTAATTCCCAGCATTCTAAGGACCAATGTTTCGCCTACTTCTGGCAGGAAGTGAAATATATATTCTTAGCAAATACACTGCGAAACTAACACGCGAAATTGTTACGAAAACTTGCATAAGTAAAATCTACAAGTTGGATATCGAAAACATCTGTTCGAAAAACAATCAAAACTATTTCTGTAATACTAATAAGATAAACAATAATGAAAATAAGCAAAGGACCTTGACGTGGTTATTACGTGCGTGTTTATCGAATTATTTTGGCATGTGTTTGGGCACACGCATGTAATGCGAATGTAAACGCCAATGCAATGCAACGTAATGATTCACCAGTTGCTCTAAATTTAGTGATCTATAAATCACAAGTGAAATTCAAGTGCAATGATTCCTTCAGCTCAAGTGCGTGACATTTGTTTACATACGCCTTCATCAGAAAAATACCAAAGCGAATCCTCCGTAGCGCGCGCAAAACGCGTTCATTTGAATTTGAATTTTTTTACTCTGGCTTAAGCGGTAGTACAAATATTATGGTGAATGATTGTTTGTGAGTGCAACCCACACCAATCACGCCTTTATAGGCAACGCGATTCGGAAAAGAAACATGCATGCACCGTCGAGCAAATGACGTCACTGCGACAATTCAGCTTAAAACAATTTTCCAAACCGACCATGCGGCCATAAACGTAATGATTCAGTCACACCTTCGCACTATTTGCTCAAAAATAATGTATGGTTGCGTGTACATAATAGTTATATAATTCTGCTATGTTTGAAAATGATTTTCAGATAAAATTGAAGGTTGAACGAAGTATATATATAGATAGATTTAGAAGACGAGACGAGATATCGATAATCAAAGGCTGCCGCGCAATTAATTACAATCCAATTATCGCAGTTGTACATTGCTAAGAACTTTCATTGACCGCACGAATACGTGAGTAATGCTGTGTACATTATACAGTAGTTTAAAGTTGGAAACTGGGTTAACCGCCAGATGCTATAAAATGTTATCATTTTCAGGAAAATTAATTCCTAAAAATGTTTTATAATCTGGGAAATTCCAACCACATATCTAAATGACACTCACATAAAATTTCATTAATTTTCCACGAAAATTTCACGATATAAAACGACTTTTGTAAAGTAAATTTTCTTATACATCCTTTAAAGCAGTTTAAAAGCAAGAAACTCCAGGAAATTGGGCCGATTAATTAGTTGTGGTTAAATATGTAAACAGATGTTTTACTTACGTTTCGTATTGCTGATTCTCCGAAGTTTTACTCGAAGTGCGGAATGCGCTCGGAGGCGACACACTTTCCGAATCGGAAAAATGCTTATTGCTTCTATAAGTTGATGATTTTTCACCACCATTCTGCCGAAGAATGGAATCAGTATAACTCCTCTTCATTGGATCGACTTTTCTAGTCGTTTCCTTATAATATTCTTCGCGGAAATCTCGTCGAATTGGCTGTTGTTCTTGGCGATGATTTGCTGCCAATGCCTTATTGGTGAACAAATTATCAATGGGATCCTTTGAACTGCCATTATAGGTATTGTAGCCATATTTCTCATTGTTGTTGTTATTGTTAACGGCATAATCGGGATAAACTTGCGTTTGCACTTTGTTGATGGTGTTTCCTTGGCTCTTGTTGAAACTTGCCTTACGTACCAGACTCGGGCTGGACAATTTCTTTGCGTCGCCAATCATCGCGTTCACTCCGTAGCTGAAAGGACGACTGTCCTGCCTCGCGTGGTAGGGGATGTTTTTCTCTTCCTCCTCGTCTATGTACCGCACATTCTCCAGCTCTTTGGCCGCCGTCGTTGCGCTTGACGTCGCCGTCGTCGTCGTCGTCGTGGTAATTGAGCTTGAGGTCTGCTGGTGGTGCTGGCGTTGTGGTTTTAAATCAGGAATGCTCTGTACTGTCAACATCATATCCGTGAGCAACTCGTCCAGCTCGCGATGTTGATCCTCCGGTGATAGGGGGGACGGTTGCCCGGTTGGTGGGGGGCTCGTCGACGCGTTCGTATTCGCATGTTGCTGGTGTCCTGAATTGAAAAATAGCACTCGTTTCATAAAGTTTTCTTTCCCACCCAGCAAATTGCGCGTAAAGCATTGGAAAACATTGAAAAACACATGCAAATGAAATGTTTTCGTGCCAAGAACACAATAAAACATAAACATCAACAAGCACTTGGTTTAACAACATGTTCGCTTTGATACAAACAATAACAGCGAATTAATTTTGTCCACGTGAAAGTATAAATATTCGTATTAGTAATGGACCACCCAAAAAGTGACGAAAATAATTCAGATATGTTTTAGTACGCTGCTGAGCATGAAGTGAGTTTAGTTTGTGGTGATTTGTTACCCGCTGATGAAATTCCTGAATCCATTGAAACAGTTAGTGGACTTGAGACTGCACCTGGTGAGAGCTCTTGTTTCTTCGCGATGGTGGCGTATATGCTGCCATCCAAGGGCCCGAACGTGTGGTTTACGTCATCTGAAATAAATTGGAATTCTAAACAAAAGTTTTTTCTCACTTTGTGCGCGCGAAGATTCCGCACACAATGCCCGCGATAAACTGACTTTAAATTTACTAGCTATTTGTATAAAGCATGATGTTTTAATAAGAATATCAATTATGGTATTCAGTGACTTTCTCTCCGAGTGCTGTTTGTGCTGCTGTTTCCATAACGAGCAGCACGCAATTATTTTCTTTAGAAATCAATAAAACAACTTGGCGCACTATTTTAATGCAGCCCATTGAATAAATACATTAAGGTAAAAATCCGAAAACGTCGAACATACCGCTAATAAGTGCTTTCTTGTAAGATAATCCGTGCGACACTTATGAACTACTTTAAATTCAACTCCTTTAGCGCCATGTATTATTAACCCGATTCAGAATCTATTTCTAAATGAACGAATTAGTGGGACGCCGACGCCTGAACGTTGCCCGCTTTTTTTAGTACCCGCTCAAAGACGAGTCAATTAAAAATCGTATAAACATTGATTTATATTCACAGGTAATTAATTGCGAAAATTAATTGATCCGTTTTGTAACTGAATTGTAACTTTTCAACAACTTACCAAAAAGGCGGAGTGCGTATTAACGACGCTAATTATTCTTTCCAGTTTTTATTTTTTAGTTTGGTTGCACATTTATGTAATTATCTTTGATTTGGCTGACACTTTGGCGCGACAGGAAATCTCTCGAATAGAGCACGGCCGGGAATAAAAGCGCGATCCGAGACGGAAGATAGATTGCGGTCTATAGTGAATAACCTGGCAGCGTGCACGCGCGCGTTGCACTTAAACCACATGGCCGTACGACGACGACGACGATGATGATGATGATGGCACTTCCACCACGACTGTGCCGCCGACGTCAGAAATAGGTGCGTACTTTCCGAACGGCGGTGACGACTTCCGAAAATAACACCAGCTATGGTTCTATTACTTGATGAGTTTCGACTCAAGTGCCTCCTACTTTCATATCAGAATTCAGACAGATAACACGCACAAATGCGAAGTAATTAACTTGAAATATGTGCATTTAATTTACCCACTTGTCTTCTCTTTAAACGCGCTAATTAAACATTCAAATTCTCATAAAAATTAAACAATGCATATTTACTTAAATATTTAGCATATTTTTTCGCGGTATCGCGTTTAAAAAACTACGGGTTAACGACTTAGATATAGTAATAATAATATTCAAAAAGTTTTCTTCGCTTGCTTGCCTCATTTACTCGATAGAATATAAAGTTTTTAATGTCCTTCTAATCATCATCTAAAATACGCTTTCAACTCGCGGTTGGGTCACAGGTGTTTCGCGTTTAAAAATATCCCAGACGTACCTGTTATCTAAAATACACGTCTTTAAATATATATTGAGTTCATGCACAATTTAATAACGCCTTGCAACGCCAAGAATTATTACCTCGCAACGTAACTTAAGTTTATACGCGTTTTCTATGTCTAATACTATCGTAAGTGAGTGCTCCTTAAAGTATAATGTTATAATCCAATTCAATTACCTGAGTCGGAGTCGTCATCCTCCTCAAACTCCTCGGCGTCAAAAGGACTGTGCGCGCGGGTAATGGGATCATCATTCATGTTGACGGGAATCGCAGGCGTTGGCGCCGGTCCCGGATGACGACTGTCCGGTCCCGGACTAAAATGCAGCTCGACGGCACCATCAACCGGAAAACGTGGGTCTGCCGTATACAAACAATAAAAAGCGCAATCAATTATCTGCTCTTGACCTATACGTGAAGGAAACCGACCATTGCTAGCGCCGTCCAACTCGGGGCGCGTAAAACTCAGCGTGTTATCAGACACGGCACAAGTGTGGAACTGGCATGCGAAAATAGGTTCGCGATCGCATTCGCCACGATGATAGCACTTGATCAAAATGTCCCCACGCAATTGCAGTCCGCGACGCCGCTCCCCAGCGACATTAACCGTGAATTGCGATGCTCCGCTGGACACGGTGTAAACCCCTAAAAAGCGCAAAACGTTATTAATGCATTCTACACACACGCGCGCGCGCAGCACCCGCAGGGATTACCTGAAGTGTAAATTGGCGTTTGGCCTTCATAAAGTTTGAGGAAGGCACGACATCCACCGTTGTAGAATGCTGGTGCTCCCAGCACGGTCACATGCGTGAGATACAGTGGCGCCGAATTGACCTTGATGTTGTGGGATAACAAACCCGCAAAGTACGCGACGTATCTGCAAATACAATTATGAATTACACACTTGATAAGACCATTTCCATTGTGCGCGATTTGTTCAACGTTGCGATGAATAATTAATTATGCGCACCTCTTGTTCGAAGGTAAATACAGCGATCCGATATTATCGTCTAAGAATTTGCGCATCGAGAAGCGATCCAGTGCTTGTTCCGCGTTCCCGCAAATATTTGAATAGTGCATGTAGGAGGCTACGATAACGCCCAATTTATCCTTGCAGCCCCTGTAACAATCAGAATATTAGAACGTGTAATAACAAGAAAGGAAATTTCTTCATTTTAACATGTGCGAGATAAAAGCAAACGCAAACATAAGCCACGTAACATAATAGTTTGAAAACTTCTTCTTGATTCATCTAGTTGACGCTCGCGTGTTTGCGCATAGCTTATGTGCACAAATAAAAATTACACAAGAGTGCAATGCCTCATTATTATTCATTAATTTGTAAACATTACTTAGTTCTTCAAACACTCGACAATTCCTCTTTTACAATTAACTCTCTTATGAAACGCGAGCTGCTTCTTCTTCTGCAATTAGCTCGAACAATAATGAAGCAAAGCAACCGCTTGAGTAATACAATTCAATTAGTCTTGCAATTAATTGATTTATTGCTTAATTTATTACCTTGCATGTAAAACAGCGATCCGATGTTGGTCTTCGGCTAGCCAAGAATCAATCTTCTTGCAAATACTACAGAGGTGCTCTAGTGGCGGTGCTAAGTTGGCAGACCAGCCAACCTCTACAAAGTTCTTGCGTTCATCTTCGCGCATTACGCTCCGTGTTTCAGATAAATTAAACACCTGCAAATGGATCAATTAATTAAATATTTGCCAGCATAGATGAATAGCTCATTTACTTTGTAATTGCCACCATGTTTATTGATAAGCATGTGTGTTGCTTGTCTTAAACCTCGGCGATAAACTTGCGCACTGCACGAAGACGGAAACCATAGCGCAATAATGCGTTCGGTTACATAGCTCAGGTCCATTCCATCACCAATGCCTTTGTGATGCGACGAAGACGACGAAGAGCGCTTCTTGCGCGGCTGAGTTGTTAGCGCATCGCTGTAGGCGCCGTTGTGGTGTTGATACGCTGACGTTATCATCTATAATTAAAAATTATGAATAACACGTAATACACGGCATTGATCGTGTGTACTTAATAAACGAGTTGTGACATTTCGCAAGTAATTAACTCATTTATAGTCCCGGTATTACCACTCGCTTAGCGCTATTATTTATTATTACAACAGTTGGCTGCATTGATTAAGCAGTAATTGATTAATGGTAATCGATTCCCATTGCAGAGCGCCAAGAATCGCATATCGGCTTTTTATTAAAATGAGTTAATAGCATTGCAATGAATATAAATATGCACGAAGTGACATAATGAAAAAGTTGAAATGTTATGAGTGATTTGCATCGAAATTAACTGAAATGCGTTGTAATTAAAAGCTTTTGTAATAAGTGATTACTCACGGTATTATTATTTTGTGTTCCATATTTGGATTCTTCATGAGTGTGCTGAAACAAAAAAGCGCCAAGTTAATTGACTCATAAAATGACCATAAAGGATTTTATTATTAGGTAATTATTATCAGTAAGTGATTCTTGTTCTTTGCGGAATTTCATTTCCGTTGAGTTGAACGCGAGTAATGTATGAAAATATTTGCTTTCAATCATTTTTCCGGTTCGTAACTAGCAAAATAACTTTACACACGACTAAACGCGAGACGTCCCATCAATTTCTTCCAATTAGATGATTGTCAATACAAAATGGCTGAAATCTAATCGCATCGAATTCATTACAGCGCTCATCCGACGCGATTAACATCTAATCAATGCGAAATCCGAGTGCATCCATCATACATCATTGCGCTAAGAGCGCTTTGATTTCATCAAACAGGAAGTGCGCTCGCACGTCAGACGCTTGCAACGCGTTCCACACGCTTGTTAATTGATTGCTGGCGTAGTGCGTTCGCAATGCATAGATTTTGCATGTACTATTGCGTTTCGTTGTTGCATCAATTACACGTGCTGTTCGTTACTGTACGTCTTCGACGGCATGCGATTCGTTGCGCACTGACAAGCCGAAGATGAAGAGTGCTCGGCTCGCAGCACCGCTACGCGCATTTTTGCCATTAGGCGCGCATTCGTTAATCGCGGATGACTCGTTTTATAAACTCGTAAGTAGTACCCTTTTGCCTCTCGCGTGTCAGATATAAAGGCGGTGAATGCGTGATGTTGAACCAATAAAGATAACGCGCGTAAAGTGTGCATTCTGCACAAGGTAAATTTGTTGCGCGCCACGCATGCCATGTGGGTGGATGAATTTGTAAATGTTTACTTTACGAGGTGTTCGACGCTAAAATACATTTGTTTTAGAAGGCACTTATTTTATTTATATCCAGCGACTTTATCAAGCAAATTTCTTTAAAAATGTAGCAACACGTAAAGCTTACCTTGTTCTCCATATAAAATGCAACATGATATAAAGTAAACGCGATTCTATATAGTAATTTCGCACTAACATGACCCTCTGCTTCATCACAACTCTTTCTGTAGCAATAACGCAACTCTTTATCGTACATAATTACCGAGTTATTAATTATTAACACTACGTGGATATTTAAGTATAAAAATGTAAAAATATAGAACGCGCGTTTTGGTTACTTAAAAAAGCAGCGACATGTTTTCGAAACTGACGCTGCATGCAGCATGCAGACTGCAGCAGTGATAATATGTGCAGGAATGAAGCAGGAACGGGATGCAGACGGGAATGTCTAGGGGGAGCCCGACACGCCCGCGCATTTCGCTTCCTTGTTTTGCGCCCAGGAAACGATTCCCGGTTGCAACGTGTTTATTTCAGCGGCGCATTTTTGGGGAATCGCCCTGGCAACCCCGCGATGCATCCGTCGGTGTGCAAGAGCAGAAATCACCCCTCATGTGAATAAAAAATTCCGGTGAATATGGGATCATTAAAAGTTCACACTTTCTTCACAGCCATAAATTTTTTCCGATGAGAAAGAGTAAATCTTTAGGCGTACATTTTATGCAAATGAAAAATTTCTTGCTGAGGAAAATCTTTGACTGTTGGACGGCTTCCAAGTGGAGCTGAGCACGGGGTGGAGTGGAGTGAATGGGGCGCAAATATATCAGAGCTTCGGTTCGAGATCGAGCAAGAAGAACGGCGAAAAGTTATAAATTGCGGGAGCGCGCGCGTTGAACGTCCTGAATTTCGGTCTGACATGTGCAGCTCTGCTCTTCGCGTGCAAAGGATAATCGGGCGCAAGGACAAGGCGCGTACGTGCCATGCTCTGCCGCAACGTCATTTGCGTTCCAACCCTCCCCTCAGCGAAATCGATGCAATATTTATTCGTTGTATATTGACACACCACATACTTTATCCTCACGGTTTAGATATTTACAAAGCTGGATCAAGAGTTGGTATGTCAAGGATTAACTTAACTTGCACTTCACAATTTATGATTCGCGCATGTTCATTCATGACACTTCGCATTAACTAAACGCCGTGTAACGTTGCAATAAATATCTAGCGTTGCTTCCTTAATTTCAACGCAGCGTAATTCTGTTATCCTTCACGACGCAGGTCGTAACTTTGCGTCTGTTTGGTTTGATATTACCGCCAAACCGCAGTCGATTCTCAAAACTTTTCAAACGTGTCACATTATATGTGGTATGCTCATCACACAAGCATCAATCTCGTATTACGTCAGCTATTCGCGTTTTTTCCTTTAGAAAGAAACTTAAAACTGCAAGTATGAAGCAAGGTTAATTCGCCTTTTGGCGTTATTAAAAGAGAGTGCGGCGCGTGTTGTTTTGTTGTTCTTTTACTTATTACAGAATATTAGTATTCTTGCGTGGCCCCCATTTCAACATCAGAAGAAGAAGAAGAAGCTTTTTAACAAATTGCTTTCATAAATTGGCTTCGAACGAACGAAATATTTTTCAGGCGTGCACGCGAGGGCTGTAATAAATAATGGAGGAAACGTTGAGGCATCTCGAAAGTTTAATTGAAAAAGCGTTTTTGATTATGACGAAGACGTTACGAAGTAGTCATTTATCATGGAACATTATGCTTCGTTCGTATTTCTCTCTGCATTTGATAAAGTTTAAGTTGATTATTCGCAAACTAAAATCAGTACAACTTGAACGTTCAAGTAATTCTGCATAAACTTAGATAAATTATTCATATTTCCAAAGCACTACAAGCGATTTATTAAAAGTGTAATTTCTATGGGTCTAAAGGATTCAATTACATCAACGTTAAAATGCTTATTACTTTAAGCATCCTCCGGGAAAGTCTAATTTTCCTTGGAAATAACCAAGAAGCAAACGCATTCGTTCAGCAAATTGAAAGCCAAGCATATAATAACGCTAAATTGCTAAGCTAAAGTGCACTTCTCTCTTATTGGCAAATCGTAGATGCGAGTCTAGCGAATTCTTTTCAATTAAATCATTAAAAACTCTCTTCGACGCGCACGTATTGCTCAACACTTAAAAGCATTGCCACTTTTTGTACTTATTAACACATTCACCGCATCACAAACTTGAGAGATTTTTCGAAGGTGCGACTCTTGATTGTGTTGTTTTTAACTGAATAAATAAGTGCGCTTGGGCAAATAGAAATTCGGAAAATCCACGCCAGATAAACAAACAGAATGGTTGACGACAAAAGTGATGCATTCCTTCAAGAAGGATGAACGTCGATTGCATGTGAAACACAAATATTTTTTCGGAGCTTCCTGCTCGGTGCGCCCTAGTCCTTTCATGTATTCTTCACCTTTTTACTGCATCTTTTACGCCAGACGTGCGTGTTAATTGATCGAACGCAAGAAATACAAAGTCGGGAAATAACTCATCTTAAATAAACTATTACTCACGTTTGTATCACGGGAAGCGCGAGTAATAAATATAAAAGGTTTGCACCAACTTGTAATACTCATAATAAATCAACTGTTGATACGTTTTTCCTCGTTCCTTGCGAGTGACGAAAGAGCGAATGTAATGCGCGCTCTCGCGGGTTTACTAGGACATCGCGAAGGCGACGACTACGACTACTTGCGTTTTCTGACCTATCTCTTCGCTTAGCCGCGCATATACATACGTTTTATTGAAGAAGGGATTTGCCCGAAGGTGGCATGCGCCATGCGCTCCTTTTTCACCATCTAGGATCGCGGCGCGGCGCACTCGCAGGCTCGCTTTCCAAGGATATGCGGCGCGCACTCAAGCGAAAGTTTCCACAACTCTACACGCGTATTTCCCTTTTTCCAATGTTTGTATTATATAAGTTTTTCGTTCAGCCAACTTTGCCCAAACACAATTTCAATTGTTTTTTGTTTAGCCTTTTCGAAGGATATAAAGTTATTGCGAACGCAGTTTTTTGAGCGCAGCACAACTAATTGCGGAATTGTCTTTCTCGATGGCGTTCTTTGCTCTCGGCTCGGCGTCGTCGCGAGAATTAAAACAACAACCACGTCGCGGCATTGGAAGCCTCGAAATCGCGTTTAACTCGTCCAGATGCCGGCAAGTCACTGACTCCGCCAGTTGGCGTCACATTCAGCGGAGGCAAAGCGCGCTCGCGTGTCTCACTCTCTGCAAAGTGCGCTTAAATGGCACATGTATGTATGTACGTACACACTGCATAAGCATTATTCAAGTGCGCTGTATCAAATGCATGGGATGCTGCTTGCTGCCGCCCGACTAAGAATGCATCGCAGCAGCGCACAATATGAGCCACCACCGAGTAAGTACACTTCCACCAGCGACATGTGCGCTGAAGAGCAGCGCGGATAAGTGGAAGAAATTTCTGGCCAAATATGAGCGATGCCCGCCGATCCGCAATGCCGTAGATGGTAACTTGAAATTTTTCATCTGAAATAACAGCGCTCGGCGAGCTTCTAACGACCGATACGGAAATGCCTCGATTGCAGCGCACCGACTGCGATGCAAGAAAAAACACCTCGGCCTGAACAAATGGCAATAAAAACGCACCCACGAGGCGACAATTGCCTTCAATTTCCTATTAACGCACGCGCGACCCGTACGTGTACGAGGAAACTTCATGGCTTGTTTTTGTCGCGCACGAAACGCGCGTTTTTCACTCATACGGTACACGCTTTAATTCGAACGCGCGCCACACACACGCGTCCAGCGTGCGCACTATAAATTACTTCTTACTTCTTCAATTCGAGTGCCCACAATGAAAATTGTGTCTGCGATAAATTAGAAAAGGTGGCGTTTGATGTGATATTATAACAACGGAGAAGAACTCGCCATGAAGGTATTTTTGTTCAGGTTTGACTGAAATACTATGCGTCAATGTTCGAAACTTGCAACGCTCCTTGCACTTTGCATTCATGTAGTATATTTCTATCGAGAGCACGTGCTCCAAGCGAGAAAATGATGAGCTCGTATTACATTTCAACTCGGCAGACGTATTTTAAACTTGTTCCTCTTTCAAGTCTCATATTCATTCACTTTACAACTTTATACTTTTCATTGACACCATCTTGAATTCCGCGTCTTCGTGGCTTGAACTTTTCGGCTGATGGGATAGTTTAACAACAATAAATTGTTTGTAGACTTCGAACGCACTGTACAAACGTTATTTTCTTCAAGTGCGATTGCTTAATATAAAACTGTGTGCTGAATGATGAAAGAACGAAGGGAAGGGAAGGGAAGTCGCGCGCACATTAAACAGATGTTTTATTTAACGCTCATCTCATGCACGAGCAACCAACACGCGTACTACTGTTTTACCCAAAGGGAAGAAGAACATGAGTAATTAAGCTCTTGTATTAAAACACACACGCCGAGAAAGAGAGCGCACGCCTAAAGGTTTTTTATGAAGCGTAGTGCGATGCGTTTTTGAAATTTGTGGCGCCCGTTTATCAGCAGCGCGCATTGAAATAACTTAATCTGAAGCATTTTTATTGCCTTGATCAACCAGAATATGCGCACAGCAATTCAAGTGGAAGAATTACGTATAATAACAACAAGCTCCCTGGAATATGCTGCTGCTGCTAGCACAGATAAAACCAACCACATTTTTATTTACATTTTTACGAGCTGTGAGCAGAAGCTCCGTGCTGAAATCGCATCTTTCGAATTCAGGCGGTAATTAAGTTTTATCGATTCCCCACGTTTCAATATTATTTTTAAGTAGAATCAATATTGATAATGCCTCATTAAGTCCCGGAGGTGTTTCTAACATCCGCCGATAAGCGTAATTAATGGAAACTCAATTACGTTCGCTCGGCGTTTTTATTTAATTCGTGATTGAAATCGGTCGAAAATCAATAAGCATGGCGAATACGCACGTTAATGTTGCACATTCATTACGTCATTTGGATCCTCTTTGATGTATGTATTGACCCGAAGCATTTAGGCCACTGTGCGTTGTTTTACGGCCGCAGGCAGGCATGAAGTGCAATAGTACATCTTCTTAAGTATGTATTACATGAATGCGGGGGCCGCCTCCGGGAGCTTCACCAACAGCAGCAGAAGCAGCACTCGTCGTTCAACTGCATACATCCCAATTTACGTCTTGACCTATAAACAACTCGAAGGCGCGCCACGATTACGCTTAAGCTCACTTTATTGCCATTATTTCCTTGTTTTTGCTGTGGATTAATTTCGCATATGGCTAACTTATCAATCTGCTAAGCGTATAAATCACTTTTCGTTGATTGAACGAATATTTCATTCTTTTTTGATGGGATTAATTGGATTACGTTAATTGGAGTTAGAAAGTAAGAAAGTAAAGATACGTTAGTAGGATTAGAAGATTAAGTTTCTAAACAATCTGAGACCATCTTACCAGGATAATATCCGTACTCGTTTGGCTCGGTTTGCGCTGGAGCGTCGTTTGGACCGTTTGTATTTCGACAACTTTTCGTCCATTTGTATTTCGGCGAATAGTCGCATTGCTGCTTGAGGAGTTCGAATTGTTTGTCGCATTCGTTTTGATTGTCGCATACGCGTCGTTAGTGTTAGGGGGGCAGCCATCGTCGGCGGAGTAAGTAAATGCATTGGGCGCTGGCGTGTGCTGATTGCGATTTGGTTCCGAGTTTGTAATTGTTCGATCACTGATTGTCGAATGTGGCAGGCTGTTTGACTTCAACCATTGCCGGTGAATCTTCCAACTCGTATCCGTAAACCGATCGGCCGCCTCCTACAAAACCATACATAGAACGAAAACTTAGCAAATCATAATCAACACAAATTGCAAACGATTACAACACTTAAACAAAATACCAAACGAATGATTAAACTCAATGGGAATTAACATAATGAGTGAAACTTTGTATAATCAATAACTAACTAAGGTGCATGTTGTTATTAATCAGTTGATGAGCTGATGTTAGTACAACGTAACCTTTTATACCTCGTTTATAATTGATATAAGTTTATCCACTTTTATGGTGATTTAACATACTTAAGTAGTGATGAATATCACGATGTACAGCTGTTTTAATCAATTGTTAATCCATGATAGCTATTTTCTAATAGCGTTATTGCTAAATGGAATGCAATGCAACAAAATGCGAATATTTGTTTGTGTCAGTAAGCGCAAGTCAGCGCAGGTACACGTATTGTCTTATCAGTTGTACAACGTCAGAGCAGTGGTCAGTTAGTCTCGCATCTCGTACAGTTCGGTCCACGCGTTTCCAAATCAAGTCGACGATTAAGTGGCATTAATAATACGATAACGTTTGCAAGTATAATATGTACAATATACCGGCATTGTCATTAAAAGTGCGATTAAATTTATAAGGAAATTGTATGCGTTTAGTGAATATACATTATATTGAAACTAGCCAAGGAACAATCGTATGTATTTGGTATTAACTTTTACACTACGATTAATAATAAACACATCGTGTAAGTCAACCAACGATCTTTAACGTCTGGGATGGTACAGGAGAGATATATTTGCACACCTGTAAGTACCTTTTAACTACTTCAACACGTGGTCAACTGTGAGTAGAGTATCAACAAATTTTATGCAAGTTTCGGACGTGTTTCGCGCTTGTCATTGGGATTGTAACCTATTGACGTCAGGTATTGCTAACGCTGCCATGGTATTTTACGTCTGAATTTTTATTTAAGCAACGTGTTTATTAAATGATCTTGGCTTCTGCGAACTTATTTCTATAATATGTGCGACGTGATAGATTCAATCATTAAATACGTAACTTATTGCTATACGGGTGGGTATTAATGAGTTGTGGCGTACAATAATGGAGTAAAGACATTATTCTCTGGAATATTGAATGCATCATATAAAGTAGGTAAATAATAATTAAATAAAAACTTAATGCCTTTTAGAAAGCATGCACGAATAATACAGGTAAAATGTCAAGACAATAAATTTATATTTTATTATCGTTCGCGTGGTAAATATTGCTCTATTGTTATGTAAATAAAATGCAATGGGTTTACAACTTAAAACAAAACGAAATAAAATAAAATAACTAAGTAGATCGTGTGGTGGAGTATGCATCATTCACCTGATGATATGTGATGACGCTACGTAAATCTCAACATTGCTTTCGACATTTATTTATGCGAATTGATCATTATGAACTTGTTAGTTCCAAGTATGCAATGTTGCACAATTATGGCATAGCGAAAAACAGCAATTATTAACAAGTGTTATTATCGTCAGGTGCAATTCCACTATAGAACAAGATAGTGTAGTTTGACTTTGGAATTTGCGATTTTATTGCGCTTGCCTCTTTTCGATAGGAAGTTTAGCAAATTATCAGATGATTTGCTTTTTCAATCGATCATTTTAGCTATCAGAATAGATCAGCATAATAAACAGTGATTGTTTCAACAGCGCACATATTAATAGCCTGTCCGAAAAGTGGGCTACTGTAAAGTAGGAAATAAATAGGAATTGGAATGTAAACAACACACACGCATACACAAACATTATTGCAGTGTGTCGTGCACAGCACTCTCTCTCAGATGAACTTTGATGATTGCGTGCAAGTTCACATTGGTCGAGCCAGTGTGATTTTGCGTTGGAGTTTGATTCGCGCTTGTATAATAACTGCATACGTACACACAGGTTGTGCTGAGACAGACATTCCAAACACCGGCTCATTTAATTCGCCAAAGCAAATAGAGAATTGTGGAAATGCAGAGACGAGAGGAGAGCAAAGCCAAAGGTGCTATACATGTTGCATGTCCCTTGCTGGCGTTCAACAATTCGAATCGAACGTAGGATTGCATGAATCGGCATTGCCTTCGAATATCTCTCTCTGTTGGTCAGCACACAGCACAGCCTAGCCATTATAACTGTACTAATTGTATGGATTAATATATTGCAATTGCAGTCCACTGATACTGCGCTATAGTTAATAACCAGATGGCCGGGAATGCGTGCGTGGAGAGGAAATATTCGCGTTCCATATTTCATTCGGCGTAATAATAGCTGCTAAAGTTTAATTCATAGCCGCATAAATATTTACTAAATACCCTCTCTCATAGTGAAAATGTTATTACGCTAATGCGCTTTGTCATTTATATAATAAGCAGACATTTATAATTTCCGGGCGGCGTGAAATAATCTCTTGAAAGTACGGTGAGAATCGTGAAATGCGCTCTTATGCCTATGACCATATTTCTTTCGACGGCTAAATCCGCATTATGGGAGTCGCACTTCCTTTTTCGCCGGCGTGTCTGCATGCTGTTAGTGCCACTGTGCGTTTCCACAATTTGAGCATGAATGTCATATGCACGTGCAAATTAAACATTTAATAATGCGCTACTAATCAGCTTAGCACAGGAACAGCGATGAACAAATTCGCCGAAGCAACGGCGTTAGCCAATTACGGCGCGTACAACTTTTTGCCGTTTTGCAGCTGTATTACGACAGCCCAGAATTTTGTAATTATTGTCAGACGACCGCTCGTAAAGATTCATAAAGAAAACTGATTGTTTTCACTCAATTTACGATGGTATAAACTGCGGCATAAATGGAAAAGTAAACGTGTCTTTTGCTACATCCATTTCGTACGTGCAGAGCATGAAATGTTATATAACTATCGAGTAATTCGCTAAATATTATTGAAAGTTCATGACCCATGCGCTTATCAATGTGGGGCCCTCATTAATTATAAAGCTATTTTTAATTTTCGGTTAAACCAAGTAGAACACACACATTTATTCGTCGAGTTATGCGTGATTGATTGATTATATGATAATGCGTACCTTTTCGATTCGTTTAGCAAAGTCCTTATCAGTTTCCTTCTTTACAATGCGCTGTTGCACTTTCGTTAAACTTTTCTGCTCAGACATCATTTACAGTTGAATTATTTACATGGTGTACAAGGTGAACACTTAACGCGTCGTTACATTTTATTCGGTAAATTAAATTTGAGTGCTTTATCACCGCGCGTCGGTTTAAAAGTTTTTTTTATTTTCAAACAACGCGAACGAAACGCTAATTATTCAGATATTATTTGCATACTTGTACATAATTTATTTGTACATGCGTTATTTGCATTGCGACGTTTGAGCAACAAAATTAAGCACCGCTTTTTGTGCAAATTTACATATTACGTCAGCGTCCGCGAGCGCGCGCGGTCACACTTATAAACAATTTTATAACGACGATAAACGCGAGTTTGAATACGAATTTGCATTATGTATTTATCATACGAATTAATTCAATGTTGGTAGAATAGGTTTTTCGAGTTTTTAAGTAGTGCACACATTTATCCACTTTATCCACAACTCTTTTTTGGTTCAAGTTCACCGCGGACACATACTGCGCGGCGGGTCGTCAGCTACTGAGCGCAATTCCATTTAAATTTTTAACTATGAACAGCACATATCACTAGCGCAACGGCGGCAGGCGTACACGCATTCCCTGCCTTCGCAATCGTCACCTCTCGCGCGCGCGCGTGTGTAATTATTTGCTCATTAATTATGATGATAGTCGAGCTATTAGGGGTATTTGAGCGCCCACTGCGTGCGCGTTGCGTGTCGGGAAGTTGGGTACAGCCAGAGATGCTGTTTCTCTGGCTATTGCGACCGACGACCATGGGCAAACATTAAATCTGTATGTGGATGTCGTCGTGCTCTCGCGGAGAGCGTGCGCGCTCGCTGAATTCGACGAATATGCTTTGCGCGCGCCTTGTGTTTGACTCAGCCATCTCGGACGAGAGTTGCGCTTTGTGCAATTGCACTCTTTTCTCTCTTGTTTGTTGTTTTGCGCAACGCCTCCGTATACAAAGTGTGCTAATAATATGCAAACATGACTCTTTTTCATCCTGGCGCAGTTCGCGTCTGGCAAACAGTACGCGCGTGTTTGCATAGCTGGTGTTTATCGTAAAAAACGGCGTAATCGTAAAAATCATCTTTTTAATTATGTGGAGCGAAAATGTTTCGACCGAGTTGCAGGCTGCGCTGCTGCAATCTTCCTTTTTTTAGTACATTATAAATAAAGGATGTTGGTAGCGATCTGGGAAATATGTTTTGACTTACACGTTTTATTAAGCTAAGTAAATAATTATTTTTATCAATGATGCTTGCGTATTATTAGCAAGATGAGTAACTTTTGCAAACAGCATACAACAAAAGTGCAGAGATCAAGCAAGGAGACGTGTACTGCATGCCAATTTCTCACAGTATTTTTAAATATTTACTTGCAGCAAAGCGATCAAAAGTTTTTTAGCTGTCAAAAGCATTTTTAAAGCCATAGATTTTAGCGTACTTGAGCAATATTCAAATATTTATGTGTTTAAATAATTCTATTGGGTAATCGCCAAAGTGATTGAAAGGATTTCTTCGTTTGAAATTGAAATATGCCAAATTCAATAAACAATCCACAGATATCGATGTGTCGTACTATGCACTTATTGCAAAATAATTCATGACTCATACTACTCATATCGGCACATTGTTTATTCAACTCGAGAAATATTTGCACAATCAGCAATTTGGCAACTTTGTTAATTGTTCCGTGAAATAATCAAATATCAAATTCTGCGCGCACGTATTTTCTTTTGTCGTGTCAATCTCGACATCAACATTTTGATGTTTAAGATTGGCGATTTAATCGTTAGCGAGGTAGGTTATACAACGAGTAGTAGGCATGGAACAATAGTCGAGAGTTATTGAGCTCTTCTTTTGTGACTTGCAAATATGCAAAACGGGCACAATGGGGGCAGAGCGAAACGTCGAAACAGGATAAACAAGATCAACAACTGAGTGTTTACGTTTAGAGTCACGTATGCGTCTCGCTTGTTGGCGAATTTTATTTATGTCTTTGTTGCATTGCACTTGTGTGCATTCTGCAATAGCTGAAGAGAAGAGAGGTTGTCGTGCAATGTGCGCGGTCGTTATGGGAAGCGCATTTTTCTTTTACTTTTATTAAGTTACATGTAAGCGAGCGTGAGTACTGCATAAGCTTCTATTTTAAGATTAACGTCTTTATTGTATGTATATAAAAATATCGATGATGATTCTGCACGCGCTTGGATAGATCATAAACACGTTCGTCGATCATAGAGAGCTTTTTAGCAGATTTCCCGCGTGTAATTGATGGCGCCAGATCGCTTGACGTAAACATGTGTTTTCACTTGCTAATTTGAGAATAAAAATACTGTGTACAATTGGCAAGTGAGGTTGGCGTGGCCTAATTTAAAAGTAGTAAGCGAAAACTAATTGAATTGAAAAATATCGGTGTTGATCGTGTAATTTATGCAAAGCAGGAGTAAAGAAGTCCTCATTACGAGGCGAGTCGGCGCTTGAAGGCTTCTTCTTCATCGCTGAATCTGTATACGAATCCTGATGATGCGATCGCATAGCACATCTTAGCCTAAATATACACATGTACGTTGAATTAAACGTATAGCGAGTACGTGCAGATAGATATAATCCAATTCGTTTGGTTAGTTTGTACGCATTCCGCATTCGCGCAATGCCTTCTTAATGTAATAGGATTCCCTTCGTGCATTCGCGAGTGGTATCATGTTATTATATCTGCATGTGGGTTAAAGGAGCAATCGCAACAGAAGAGCGCGCGTTGGTTGCGCCTTCTTCATTAATTTTATATGTTCGCTTATGAACAGAAGCGATGCTGCAAGCGGCTATTTATACCATTGATTATGTCTTACTTCTTCGTGCGCTTAATTTGCTAAAGAATTGATTGAAATCATCCGGCGCGTGGCTAAATATAACTCGACTGTGCGAAATTTATATTTCTACTTTTACTAATGATTCATACCTAATGAAAAAGTCAACTAGTCAAGGTTTTTTTATGCGCATAAATTTCGATTTGATTTTTTCCTAGTTTAAACTTGGTTTTAATTAATTTTGTTTCAAAATATCCCCCATGACATTAGATAGTTGGACGAGATTATGTCGTTATTTCTTCATTGGATTGCATCGGCGAATTGATGCCTGCTGTTAAAATATGTGATTGCGAATAATGATATTCATGCAAACGCAGCTCGATCATGAATGCCGCGAGGCGAATGCGATTTGTGCAAATAATCATCGCACGTATTGAAGTGATGCTGTGAAAAACGCACTTGTGCACTAGTTATTTCGCTCGAATGCATTAAGAAGAAGGTGCGCAAATTCTCTGTTTGCGCTCCTTACGCTCAGTTATCCTGGCAATGAAATGAGCAAACAACTCGCGCTCTCGCTAATAATGCGTGTTTTTACAATTATTGCCAATAAAGCCGGTGGCTAATAAAAACCTCGACTAATACAGCTTGCAGCAGCTACTGCAACGTGCGAATAGTTGTCATATAATATTGATAGTTTACGGTGCGCATTTCCATAAAACGGCGTGCTAATCAATGAAATTGCGCCGGAGTTTCTATCGCAAAATTATGCAAAAGAGTAATTAAAATATTTGCACTTGTATGTCATATTTTCATGCGAAAACTAGAAAGGATAATTCCATATTTATGGGCTTGGATATGAAATGTAGTCAATCCGTTTGGAGCTGATACGAGATTGATACAAATGTTCATCAATTAGAGTGTGATTTATATAGCTTTATGCACTTACACAATCCCGCTGCGGTTTTGTACCTATTGCAATTTGTCAGTGCACAACGAGCGATCGTATTAATCAAAAAACGAAAGCGCGCTCACACAAGCCATAAGATTGCAGCGTTCGACGATTACTCGCGCGATAAATCACACAATATTTAGCATTTGCGCCGTGTTCTTCGGCGTAACCTTAAACTTGTTATTAATGCCTCCTGGTGGAATAAAATAACGCAAATTTATGAATGAACGAATTCATTGAATACCGGTACACATAAATGCCATATCATAAATAAACTACGTACGTACCTACATGATGTAACGACTTCATACACGATCGGAGATGCGCGAAGCGAAAGAGATCGTCGTTCTTAATCGTATAGCAACTAGTTGAACCCACAAATATTACATTTACATTGCGGTCTTATCAATTTATTACTGCGAAATAAGACATAAATCAACAATTACACATTTGTGCCCCCAGGTAGATTGCGTACAGTTATCACGAACAGGAAACATATTCATCAATCGATGATGTCTGCGTACAGAGAATCTGGTTTCTCATGTTTATTTATGCTTTATTTATTTATATATATATATTTTATGACGTTTGAGAGAAGTTATTTCAATTTTTTGTGCGGCGTAAAGTGCTTTCCGGCTTTGGATATTTTAGAAACAAGGAAATATTTTTATAAATGCTAAACATTAAATCCTTTCCAATATAAATTTAGCCTACATAATGCCACTCGCGCAGCATGAATAAAACAATACAATACGCTTTGTATTTACGCCTGTTTTCCTGTTTCCAACCTCGTTTATATCCTCGCGGGCGCGCACACTGTTTCAATTAGCAGCACGTGCACACGATTTACTTGCTGCTAAAACATTAGCTTCAATGGGCGCACGAGATCTCCGTTCCTGCAAGCTTCACTGCAGTTTTCTCCGATTGCACGCTAGACATTTGTTAGCTTCATACGAATTTCTAGCGCAGTTCCGTTTTCTGCGTCTTGAAACGAACCGACGAATTTCGCTTCTTTTGTTTTATTTTAATCGGGAATCGAGTTACTCCTAGATTTATATTACATTTCCTCTGGTGCCATTAAATCGCCTGCAAACTGCAATGATAAAAATTGGTTTCAACTTTATAATCATTTACTTTACGCCGCGGCGCCTCAAGGGATTTGCTAACACTTGTAGATAACGTATTCAAACTTTTAGTTTACTATTGGGTGAAATTAATTTTGATTTACTACTTGCAAAAGTTCAAAGAAAAAAAAATACTCTCATAGTTCGGCGTAAAATTAAAATTGCGAAATTGGAATTTACTTTATTCAGGTTTTCGTAGAATTTTATTTTATTTAAAAATACATCGAATAAAAGCTAATGGTTACAGTGAAATGAGTTTGTCAAGGACGAATGTTATATAAAAATGGTCGAAAAACACATGTGCATGATTTATTTGTTTATGTTTACGTCTTTCTCAGACGAGCTGAGAAGAAGAAGAACCACTTTTTCAATATTTGGCAATCGTCGCATTTGGTCTCGTAACATCATTATAACCAGATATGTAAACAAATTTATTAATGGACGGCGGTGAATTAGTATTAAGAAATTTGCAGGCGGGTCAATTGATATGCAAATCATATGTTTCGTTAACTATCTAAATAATAACCGGTTGATATTCATCATCGCATTTTATTCAGCATATTAACACAGTTTTGATGAACGACGACGCGTGTAACGAATTTGATATAAGGAATCAGTAATTAAATTTTGATCCACACAATGCTGGAACAATCAATTATCCATTTAATTGATAATAGTTTATCACGATGGCTTTGATAATAACAAATAATTGCGTACTCATTGAGTAATAAAGTTTGGATTTTAAATTTGCTATTGACGGTTTTAATTGAAAAAACTATTAATAGTGAAATTAATTACAAATGGAGCTTTGTTTATTGAGCGCAGATTAATTGTAAAATTAAATCTTGTGCAGACGCTCAGATGCGAAAAATATTTATATAATAAACATAAACAATGTGCATTGTGATAAATATTTTTTTGCTTACGCAAATGTTGCTACTATTAATAGGAAAAACACGCCTAGTAATAACAAATGTGAATACAATAAGGATAATACGGTTTGCTCTTTGCACGTAGTGCATTAAAAAATCAGCGAAATTATTTGCAATTTATTACCTTGGTTAAACCGTTGTTTTGCATGATCTGTCTCCGTGCGCGATCGCACAGTACATTTACATTAAATTATAGCGTGCATTTTTCGATACAATCCCATTGAATTTCATTATGGAACTGATAACAACCGCCAGCGTGCGAGGATTCGAAGTTGAAGTGCGCACGAATCGAAATTGAATAATTGATACGTATTGTCTATTTACGCGGATGCACTCTTAGTCCTTTTTCTTCGCGGTAATCTATGCGCCCGTAGGGAATACCTGCCATCGGAGTCACTTGGTGAACGCACAAGTGAAGATTTAGCGCGACAATGCGCAAAGTTTGAACGAAGTTGTTGGATCGGGATGCTGCAGCAACCTCATCCCACACACAATGCGTCGTTCGGGCAGGTATCACCTGTACGTTGTTCCGCGTTTTGTACGTGCGCGTTGCGAATCACCACCAGTCGACGACTGACTGACCGATTCGTTCGATTCAGCGTGGAGATAGAAGCGACGAGAATGCGGGAGTAGTGTGAGTGCACACAAGGTGAGGCTTCTCCGACGGGTATCACACACACGACTGATAGAAAATTCACGTATGGTTCACGGCAGGACGTCAGCCGCCAATTTATGTCTGCTCTTTAGCGATATGAGTGTGCAAACAGACAGAGTGACAAAAAAATCGAAGGTGGCGCCGGCATTCAAGCAACTCAATTTCGCCCTATGCTGATGCGTGAGTCAAGTGCGACGGCGAATTATCTTATAATTTTCCTCGGTAAGAGCCCAGAAAGTTGAGCATTTGCGGGCAGCTCAGGAATGCTTGATCAGATTATCCTGTGCGCGAGCGTATAAAACGTGAATTGCGTCGTGAATGTTTATCGTAAAGAACGCCGCCGTCGCTTTTTGGCGGAATCCAGATAAACGAGCACCCAGCCAACAATAAAACTGTAATAACAGATAGGATTTTCCGCCCAGATGCGCGGCTTTGATAAAAGTTCAAAAGTCATTTTTGCGTCCGTTTCAATAGAAGCAACGCTTAAAAAACTCATATTCTTCTTCGTATCAAGATGGGCGGACGACTGAATTAAGATTTGGGTGGAACATGATATGGATAAAAATAATTGTTAGATGCAAAATTATCCATTGTATTGCATTTTGCATAAAAAGTAATTATGTCGATTCTGCGAAACACTTTTACCAATTTCACACTTGTGTTTTGCTAGCTGTGCTGTGTGTGCATGTGTTGTTGGGTGAGCGAAATGATTTTATGCGCAACTCTCCCATGTGAGAGCATACATTACTTACGCGTACGAATGCGCATAAATAAGAATTGTATCCAAAGAACCACGCGCTCGCACGCGATTGCCTACGTTTCGTACTTAACAAATCAATGTGTTGCATTTATTTATACATTCAACGTATGAATAAATGTATCTTGCACGTTTCATTCATATGCGCAGCGCTAAGTTGAATGAGGAATTAACTCTTTAGCGGCTGCCACGCGGAAACCTCGACTTTGGTTGCGGCTGAGAAAGAGCGATTCGTATTATACGAAATCCCATTGGAGCTGGCGCGCGCGTTCACATAATAGCATCATTTATTGCCTATTAAAACGTACAAGCAGTTGCTCAATAAAACAATAATAGCACAATTAGTCATGAATTAAAAGTGGCCATTTATTATTTATATATGCATTAGACGCATGCGGCAAATATACGCGCTACGTACGTGTTGATTACTATAATCGAGTTTATTAATGAAAATTACGTTTATCCGTTGAGGAAGAGTAGATTACATTGAAGTATTCTTATCTTATCAAACTATTAACAAGATAGGTAATTATTTAGTTAAGCAATAGAATTAAGTCAGTTTCACGGGATTTCGCTCCAAATAAAGCAACAAATATATTAAATAGGATGACGTGCGTGATGGACAATACGAAGAAATTTTTCTTAATAAGTAGCAAAGCATTTTAATTCGTCTTCATGACCATTCAGTTTTTTTATGAGCGGTGGCACTTTCGTCATGATCAATGATTAACCAGCTCATGGCATAATACGAATCATCGTCTTACTTGCGTTTTCAATGCTCATTATGCAACGGGACGCGCTGCAGCGCTTGAATATCGAGGAGCGGCCAAGTTGGCATTGTGCCGCCCGGCTTGTTATCATAAGTAATACCTGTCCAGATAGATCTGGAAAGTCATTCGATAATTGCCGAGGGAATCGAAAGAGCAGCTCGAACCGGACGCGTTCGTTGTAAGTACGTGAATATCACGCACACAATCGGTTTGTACTTGTCGACTTTTTCCTAGGACGGTCATTGTCCGGGGTTGCAAGAAACGTGGAACGCCCTTAATGATATTGCTTATCGACAGCCAACGATAATATATTGCTATGATTCTTTGAGGCGACGCACGAACATGATACGCTTTTTATTCGAAACTATTCGAAACTAGTTCTCGTAGATATGTAATTATCGAGCATGAAAATCTATTCTCGATAGCATGGAAAAAAAGCAGCGCGTTTGAGATCTATGTAATTATAATTGTTCAGAGATTTATTATCGGGTTTTAAAAGTTTAAATATTTGTTTTTATTTCGTATGTAGTGTGCACTTTAAAACTTGTTGTTCAAAGCGTGGCTTCTTTAGAGCCATGAATACGATTAAATTGCATGGAGGGAAAACTTTGAGCAAGAATTTTATGGAGCTAGTCTGAGCGGCAATGTAGACAGCCAGTTATACAGCAAAGTTTTCCCGGCCAGAAAGTTTCGAAAAGTTGTATTACTTGCGCTCAGCATGCGTATAAAATTGCATATTACTCACCTTGCTTTCGCACACTTTATGGCAGACGTACTTGCAAACTGCAACACACAAAAACGTAATTAATACGTGAATAATGAAGTGCTATTAATAAATGATCACAAACAGAAGTATACAACGCGCACCGATAAGATTACGTACACAGCAAGCAGCAGGAGTGCCGTTTGAATAATTAATAAATCTCTATCTGGTCATCTGGATGTTTAAAATGCGCCTAATTAAACCCACCTCGCGCGTATCTGGGCAGCGCAATCGCTGTGCTTGCTAAATTATGATGTGTGCTTTAATTGCGTACTTAATTATCTCGCAAATGCGGTGAAACTGGTTGTAAACGCAGGAGATACGCTGAGATGGTACAGTTTACGCGCTGATGGACCACAGCTCGTAAAATCGAACGCGATTTTATGCACATGCTTCTGCTACGCGCATTCCCAACGCGCTTGCGAAGAACAAGAAGAAGAAGACGTTAAGACGCTCATTGACAGCTTACCGCAGCGGAATAATGAGTAAGAGGTGAATGTGCCTATGTGGGCGGCGGCGTAATTTTCGTTAAGAGTATAATATTGTAAAACAGTTACACGCGTGTTGCATCCAGCACCCTTGCAATTATCAACCGCTATTTATAAATTCCTTCGCAATTAGGTTTAAACATTTTTGGATTTGGAAATACTTCATGTTTCGTGAAATCGATTTTGGAAGCAGCAAAAGCGTCACGCCTGTGCATAAAACAGTAAATAAAGCGGATTTTATACGAAATGCTTTAGCGACGAGGAGACACCGCGCAATATATCATCGGGTATTGCATTGTCACATCGTGGTCGCGTCATCGAGTGTATCTTCCGTTGTCATTATGCATCGGTTTCTTGGATGTCATGAGCATGAACGCCGCGAGGCCACGACGTGCCCGTTGATTCGACTTTGTTGCCGATTCCAAAAGGTGCTTGACTCGCTTACATTCGCGCTCGCCGCCGCTCCAAACTTTATTATATTTGACCCCGTGCTGCCATTGAGACTACATTTTATCGGCGGCGCGTCGCTCTCATCGCTGGCAAGATACACCTCCGCATCGAGGAAAGCATTTCTATAGCGCTACCAACAATTATAGGTGTGTTCGCTTTAATTGTCTCGCACATATTATCATCATCCATCAAAGTCGCGTCGCCGTGCGCACTAAATCACGCGAATAATGGTCGCGCCGACGGCTTTGTCAGTGCTTGTCGCAGGCGCAGAATGTATGAATGAATCAAGTGTTTTCTAATCCTTGTGTGCACACACAACAAGAGTTCGGGAATAGCAGGAGAATGAATTTATATAGGCACATGTATTCTAATGAACTTTCATGCAAGTTCCATCCTCGCGAGCGTGTTTTAATGAAGTTGTTAACTTTCCTTTATTATCAGCATCCCGCTAGGATTGATGGCGCATGTTTTGTTCAAGTTTGCATTAGCATTATTCATCGCGTGCGCAATTTACGAACGGGAATATCGGAAAAAGAGTGGACGGACGTCGCTAGGGACTCTCTATTTTATAGTCAGTCTGCTAATGAAGTTATTAATTCTTTGTCCATGCGGATTTATCGCGCTGGCAATTATTTATTATTGACGTTTAGTATGCGATGGTGATTAGGAACATGTGTTTAGTTGTCGAACGAAACGAGTAACGGTTGTTTGCAAAATGACTTGAATAATAATCAAAGGGAGAAGAAATTAAAAACAAACCAGAAATATGTATTTAAGCTCATTCCACTTTCTCTACGTGTAAGAACAAAAATTATTATCATTGGCAATTGACGTTAAGTGCGTTAAATTATAACATAAGTTGCATTGTATCTATCAAATAAATAACGGCATTACAATAAATATACAAGTAAAGAAACTTGGAATTATAGCGCGTCTTAGAGTCAAGTTTTGAAAGTCTAATGTTGCGGCAGCGGAGCAACCGCACGGTGCAAACTGTTTAGATAACATGCGTTCGATAAGCGCATTCGCTGGGTGGACAGATATATCTCTATGGGTGGGATGTAAATTATAATCTTGTAAAACGACTGGAAGCGTGTGCGGCAAAGAACAGAGCGCCGCGACGGGCATAATTACGCTCTCTTAGAGCGAAGTGTAGTCATCAGTCAACGACGACGATGACGTCTTGCGAACGAGTACAATTTGCGGCCGGCGAACCACACGCAACTTGCAATGCTGTTTTGCTGCTGCTGCTGCTGCTCTTCCTGTTTATCTATTCGCGAAATTGCAATCTTCCGTCAGCGCGCGTCCACTCGCGCTCAAAGCAGCATCATATTTATGGCTGACAGCCGTAGGAAAAACGCGAGAGCGCGCGCGGTAATTTGCGATAGATTTTATCAAAATGATTATAACGTGTGTGTGCGTCGTCTATTAGTCTGTAATTTTGTAATTTCCCTAACGGCGTGCGCGAATCAGGCAGGCCTCATTTATGCCCGATGTTATTAAAATCGCATAAGTGCGCATTGCAAATGGTTTTTTCTAAAAGACGCGACGTAATTTTCACATTATCGAGCAGATCATTTCAATCAATAAAAACGTTTGCAGACTAATAATAAATTATTATTAACTTAATTATACAGCCCTGTCAACGAGCGTAAGCGTATTTTTATAAAATTGCCATTCAACGAGTTTGCGTTGAAACAACATTCGCGTTCGAGTTGAGAAATTATGCGCATGTGATTTTTATGTTGGAAAATCCGCAAGTAAATAAACAATTCTCTTTTCCGCAATGTTGAAATATGCGGACAACATTGTCATGCTGCACGCGGGTGAAATATCGACAAGTCGTGGGTGTCAAGCAGCGAACAGTTAGCCGCTAACTCTGTGCGCACAAAAGCGAATTGAATAATGCAGCAATTCTTTTCTCTTATATAAACATTCCCACAGGCTTTGAACGCTATTATGTGCTTGGCGCCCGCCGCTCGCCGCCCGCCTGCCGCCGGCGAGTGTCCACTTGTTAACGTTGCACACAATTAACCCGTTTGTCTTTAGTGCACATGCATGCGAGATGAAAAAACCAAAATAATTGCCGGCTTTCATTTTCATCGTCCCATGGGATTAATTTACTTGTCTAACACGTAATTATTAATTTCTGCATCGCTGTACGAACAAATAAACTAAACGCCGAAATGATTGCAGTTCTGCGATGATATTAATTGGCAAATACCGCCCACGAAGCAGGGCGAAAATCTCGCTTTAATTAAGAATCAATGCGCAATGCAACGCGTCGTTGATTAATGACACGATGCGCGATCCAGCCGGCTGGAGAAGTAATGAGCAAAATTTGCATTTTAAAATTGTGGCGCGCGGAATGAAGAAATGACAAATGAAGTGCGGAAAATATGAATGGTTAGGTATCGCGATGAGGAATGGCGCGCTGCGTGTGGATGGCAGGAGCAGCGAATATAAAGTGCGTTGTATTCATGAGTTACGCGCACTCTGCGCGCAAGTCGAGGAGATGGGCTCGCAGCGAAGACGACGCAATAAAAATGCATAATGAAAGCGAGCGCACAGCGAGCATAGTTACCTCTGCAGCACGAGCCTTGATTGAAGATTGGTTGGTGGCACAAGTGGCACGGACGCGGCTTCTTGAACACTTTACACCGGAATGCGTGGCTTGGTCCTGCCGAATTGTTGCCCTCCGGCTGAAATATCACAAGCAAAACATATTAGGCTAAATGCTCCAAGTGGCTTTTAATGGCTTGATTTTCATCAAATTTAAATTCACTCCTCCCCCAAAGTGAGCAAATTACCATAAAATAATTTATGACTGTCGAAATTATTAGGAAGAATTAATTTCGACTTTGAAAGTTTTGAAACTTTTATAAATTCCTCTCTCACATTATTAATTATGCCTCATGCAAATAATGCAAGTAATCAATCGCATAGAATGTTAGCATTGACATATTGATAAAAAATAAACATCAGCGGTTGTAGTAATCGTGATAAGAGCATGAGGGACGCGTCATCAAAGAATCAGCAAACGTGGTGGCATCAGATAGTTTGTAGCGGGTGAAATCTCCGATAAAAATGCGTCGGACAGCTCATTTATCTTCATAACGTGTCTGTTAAGTCGAGAAGTGATATGCATGGAACGTTGCGCTTTGCACGTATGATCCGCGAACTCTCTTTTTTTTTGCGCTTTCCGTTTTGCCGAGATTTGCAAACGTGCGCGAAGTGATTTGCTAAATAACTCATTCGCTTAAACGGAATATGATATATGATTAAAAATGCGCAAATTGTACGTGCAATTAATCAACGTGACTTTCAGAAAGTCCACGACTTAACTCGGCACAACACGCAACTAATTGCAGGACGCGCAAATCTGCAGGCGAAATTCTTATTTATCATCATTTCACGAACGGCGCATCATGAATGACAGCGGATTTCGCGTTTAATCAGTGGGTTATTTTATTAAACACCATTCTTTATCATGGCATGTGACAATGAGTAATTGTCACTTTGGCGCCGTTGTCGTGCCCGCTTTAGTTTTATTAATCATTTTCCTAGTAAGAGAAAAAAGAGGCTTGTTGTTGTGCTCTATGAAAAATGTGGTAAAATTCCCATTTATCTGCGGCTTATAAGCATGCATTTTTAATGAGTGGGTTATGTAAATACCAATAGGAACTATTTGTCACAGATTATTTACTTATTCATAAACTACATAAGCAATCGTCAATAATATAAACTGATTGCAAGAAATTTCACGTGAGAAATAACGCAATTTCCAGGTAACATCATTCAATGTCAACGCTTCTTTAGTAGTTTCTTGCGCGCAAGTTCATTACTTTTACAACTTTTATTGAAGTTTGTCACGCGCGCGCAATGACTCGGCAAGGGTCAAATATTTCAAGTGCACCCTTCTTTCTTTCGACCACTTCTGGACTGTCAATCAAATGCAATTAGCTAAAAATATATTGCGTAGTGGTCCTCGAGTTTGAGCAATATTTGATTGGGTGGTACTCATGCGTTTCAGAGAAACTGCATACGTGCAGCTGCCGCTGAAGAGCTTTAAAAATACGCATGAGATGTGCATTTTGCACAACTCTCAACAGATGCGATACGAGAATGATTGGCGTGAAGTGCTCTAATAAGATCCACGTGCTAGACTTACAAACAATGCGCTTGCTTCGAGAGATAGAAGTGCAATAAAGCGCACACTATCACGGTAATGGACACGATCGAATGAAACGATCCATTTATATTGTAATACTGAAAGTAAATGAAAAACGTGCTTCGTGCACGCCGATTTACGCTTTGTTTTATGTACTGAATCAATATTATTATTACTATTGCTCCCCGTTATTTCCCCTGGGTTAATTACTTTTTGATTACGTTTGGAAATGCAAAACGATGAAAAAGAACTGCTTTTAATGACTGGTGTAAAGGGTTTCAATTCAGATAAAACTAGTTTAAATAATTTAGTCTTCTCAGGTCACGTTTTAATGAGCCATAAAGTTCAATAATGATATTTAATGATGATTATCCTTTAACAGTTTAGCATTAAAGAATTATTCTTGTGTTTAATGTTGAAATAATTTCAAGACGTTGTTGAGCATTTTTTGGTAAAATTAATTGTAAAAAAAATGTAATTTCCGGATAGCATATTAGTAGGGCAATCTCGTTTGATTAAAAATAAACATCAAGGGTAAAAATATCTATTTGCTTACTTACATGGCATTTTTTATGCTTTCGATATAAATTTGTTTCAAAGCTGCAGAAATAAATATGAGGCAAACCTCAACATCTGCTCTTCGTCTATTTACGCGCGCGCATACACCGAATATAGAATGCCATCATAATAAGCGGCCTGCAATTTTTTACAACTTTTCATAACTTCCATAAACCATACGCGGCGCGTGTGTACATATGTTGCAATAACACCAAAAAGCGATTGAAAAAGAAGCTGAATCACTATTTTTAGTAAGTCGTAAAAAACGCGGTGAAGGTATGTGAAAAATACGCAAAATTGTTTTAGCGTTTAAGTGCAGGTTTATTGGACTTTCCGAACGATCAAGTTCTAATGACTTTGAGCGAGTAATAATGATCGCCTTCAGTGTTTGCCAATCGCAATCGCGCAAAGCGTGGAACAATGCATTGGATCGTGGATGCAAAGAGGAAAAAAGTAGGCGCGCGCAAGAACACTTAAAAGTTTCCACTTTGATCAGATTTCAAAGAGCGCAATTCGCGTGCACTTTTGCGCGAATGCTGGCTTGCGTTTTACGAGCGACGACGGCTGCTAAATCGTGTACTTAAATCGTTGCTATTCAAATTGCGCGCGCGCGCGCGACATTCTTCGTTTTGTTCCGTTTCGTCCCATGAGTATGGAAGCACATTTACGCGCAGATTTCCAAGTTATTAATATAATTCTTCGTATACGAGTATTGCATTCTTCGCAAGTTTAATAATTCCTGAAAGCGCAAGTTTCCAACTTGGATTTGCGGTGCGGCGCGCACAAGAGGAAATTGAGTTTGCAACTGCGCTTGAATTTTCAATGATTTCGAACGCGATTGAACCGACTGACATTTGACTCTCCGTGGATAGGATAGTTTAAAAAGAAGAAAGGTGTGCGCACATTGAAAGTTTTATTCTTTATGCGAGTGTTCTTGTCGTTTGAGTTGTTCTTGTTGTTGTTGTTGTTGGTGACTGCATACTGATAAAAGCACGAATACTGCATGAAGAATGCAAGACGGCCTGAAGTGCATAGATAGCGAATACACACGGCCCACGAGGCTAAACACTAAAAGCGCACAATTGCTGCTGCTGCTGCTGCTCCTGTCGCTGTCATTCCAGGGAGCGCATAAGCGCAAGTTATAAAAGTATGACAAGTCCGCATTTGTGCTGTTGTTGCTGCTGATATGATTTGGGCTCTCGCTCGCTTATAACTGGTTTTCGTGACGCTAGATAAAATTCACTCGGAAGACAATTTGCATGCTAAACTAAATGGCAAAAGCATTCGACATCCAACGTCGAGCAAAGAAATCATTTTCTATTTTGCATTATGTCAGATTAAGCTCATAAATAACGTCAACTCTTTTCGCTTATTTTCCATCATGCCATGAGCAATGTTGTGTAAATCTGTTTAAGGATACATTCCAACAAAATTATGTAAATTGCAAGCAGTATTTATGTTGTAAAACACGCATAAAAATTACACTCGTAAAAAGTGCATTGTTCTTCGTACGTTTGCGTGCAGCAGCACACTCACTTAATAGTCTACATTTCTTCTTCGCGTGTGGTTTTTCTTCGCTTCGCTTTTTGGCTTCCGAGCCAGCAGAACATTCGCGGTTTTTCCACCATTTTTCTCCTGCAACCGGAATGGACATGCAATGCACGTTGCAGTTTGATATAAGCAGGGCGTCGGCCCACTTCTTCGTCAGTGCACTTCTTATCACAGCCGTGCTGGTGTGTTTTTCCACCCCCTTACAGTCCAACAAGGAAAACAACTTGCACGCGCGCCCACTATAAAGATACTCTCGCGTGCGCTTCTCGTGAATGCACTTTAAGCGCCTCAGGAAGTGAACTACCCCATGAATTATTCATCATTTCCATATGAAACTAGCACGTATCTTGTGTCCGCATATCGTTCGTTATGTCGCATCAGAAACGTGGAAATGCAGGCCCACAATTTGCGCAATTTGTAGCGCATTTCGTGCATAATTCTCCAAGTTGTGCATATTAATATGTAATGCACATTTCATATTTAGCAAACTTTTGTTTTACGGCCATTCTGATTTTTATGTCTCTTTAGCATTGACATAACTCGTTATCTAGCGACTTTACGATCCCTGTATGTGCGCACGTATTGAATTTCTGCAGTTTGATGGTTGGCAATTGAAATCGCATGTTAGCACGACCACAAATATGCTATAAATTCGACACTTTATTGTCGCTCGCCGTTGTTGTTCGTACTTGGAAAACTGCATTTTGTTACAGATTGGTTCATCAACAAACCACACTGGAAAGTTGGCAACTTCGAATCAAGGCAATTGTAAAAGATTCAACGTGTTTATTTGCAATGCAAAATCAAAGAAATTTCAAAGTGAAAAAAAATGATTACAAGCAGATGCGGCTGCCATCCAGATGGAACAAATTGATTAAGCATATATTACGAGAATTAAGCGGAGGCGCAAAAAATAATCGAGTGTTTCGAGCTGAATGAGTTTAGTCCGTGCGTAAAACGCTCAGCGGCAAAACGTTGACGCGCTTTCCTACTGTTCATCACAACTTTGCGAATTCAATTTGTTTAAGACGAGCGTCTTGGACGCAAGAAGGGCGCAGTAGGCATGAAATATTAAAAGGCTTTTTTGTACGGAATAAAACCCAATCCAATCACGGCCAGCACGCCGACAAAGTTTGTGCCGCACTGCTGGGCGTCAGATTTGCTTCGATTTTGTATTTTTTGCGATCGTGTAAAACTTTCCTGAATGTCTCCATAAAGTAAGCAACTTCCGAAGCAAACTCGAGATCAGTTCATATTTGAAATTCGCATCGAGTACGTAGGTAAAGCAATAAAAAAGTAAATCGCGAAACGAGTGCAATATAAACAAAATTTTATATGATATTAGTTTTTAAAAGGGAGTTTTTCATTCCAAAACTATTTTTAATTGAAGTGCGGTGCATTGAGAGGGAAAAAGTGTAGTTAAACTGCATTTAGTTTTGCATTTTCATGCGTTTAATTTTTGCTGTCAGCGCACATTTTTTGACAGCGCATGCTGTTCTGAGAAGTGAATTTAATTGGAGCTTAATTATAAAATGAAGATCGCAGACACGAACGCTCGCTACATTCATGCGGAATAATGCATTTCCAGTGTATGTCGTTTGCGATTCATTCGATGTCCCGCCGCGCGCGCGCGCAATGCGAAGAGTTGTATTACAACTGACGCGCCGTTGAATTAATTTTTAATTAGCGATGGAACGGCGAAGCGAGTGCACGTTTAAGCGTTTGTTCGCAAGTTGTTGGTCTTCGGCGTGCTTAGCTTAGCCAACTAAAGCGTGAAATTGAAGCAGACGCGCGCGGGAATATTGTATAATTATTTCGTAATTACAAGGCGCTGACAAAAATGTGTCTCTCGCTCACGAGTTGACGAAACTTTGGGAGTAACTCAAATACCAGACTTTATTCTAAATGTGCTTAATCGTTCACTTTAATTAGGCAATGTAAATTATCTAATCCCCAGTCATAAAACTGTTATCATTCGTGCGACTAACTTTATGGCGTGATAATTAAACTCTACCGCATTTTTCACTTGAGAAGGTCAATTTTGGCTCTTGTTTTCGTCTGCCCGCAGCACATACGCTTAATGGCTTAATATGCGGAGGGTGATTAATGTATTTTATGAAAAGTATAACAGTTTGATAGTTTGCCTTGAGAGCACTAAACTTTGATAAATCTTTGCGTACGTGCGGCAAGAATTAGCCTCATAAATCCGCTCTGCACATCTGGCAAACTTTTCTCTCTTATCAGGCAAACTATAAAAGAACTTGGAAGGCGGAAATTAATTGCTATTTTATTTTGCGTAACGCTGAAAGCATGAAGGGAGGAGGAAGTACAACGGATTCGGAAATTGCGCGAAATGTTATTTCGTTTTTAATTAAGTTTTTAACATTTGCAGCTTGGCAAATTGACTTGAAGTGTAATATTAATGTTTGACAGCGGTAACCATCCAAATTTTGCATCGGAATGCAATTACGGAACGCCGTTATCGTCATCCCTTCCGCGTTCATGACGCACAATTGAAATGCGAGAGCATTCACGCGCTGAAACCGTTTCCGGAAGGCAGACGGCCACGGCCACCCCCACCGCCGCCTTCGAGAGTGGCGCACGTCCACGCCGCGTATATATTCCGGCAAATTACCACAATTTCACAGCTGGCATTTGCCGTTGCGTAGGTGCGCTATATATTTGTATGCTAAGTGCGAAGCCGATTGCGGCGAATTGCGGAACTATATAATAGACGGTCGAATATTGCATTGTTCCGGCAAATCCGGGTTGCGCCTCGTTTCGCTTATCAAAAACGACCGATTTATGTGGCACATAGGGACATTCAATTTTCGATTTGATCCCTTTTTCTCCGTTTTCCCTAATATTTCCCTTGTCTACATCAATTCGGCAGCTACTTTATTTAATTTTTTTCGCCATCCCTATTTCCAACTCGGACGGAAATCTTTTACTTAAAATGAGATTTTGCTCCGAAATAGGCAGAAAAACTGGTCGGAAATTGTTTTGCACTCAAAACTTTGCCGGGGCGGAGGCCAAGCAAGTGCTGCGGCTGACCGATATCGATTTACGTGAAGAAGCACCGTGTGAGCAATGATTTTATGCGATGTGCAGACGTGAAACCGACCTTACCCGTCCGTCATGGCTCACATCGTGCACCGTGAGATTTAATGTTTTGACGCGCAGAGTTTACGCGCGAAACCAAAACTTATTTACCTCCGCAGAACATTAAGCGCAAGACCGAAAAACAACACCGCCGACTTCCGAAGAACTCGCTCCACATACACACAGGTAATGAACTGCAGTCGTTAAAAGTTAATTCCTCCGAGTTGCGACCGCATCATTCTTCACTCAAGAGCGCGCTCGTTAAAATTGTAACTCACCTGAAACAATACAATGACATATTGTTAAATATTTATAACTGTAATTCGTAAAACAGTGTCATCTTCGCGCGTATCTTCTTACAATCCGAGCAAGCAGAGCGCGCACGCGTTTCGCAGAAGTCGTTACGGGCGAACGATAAAATTGCCGTGTTTTCAATGCGTCAATTATGATTTATTGCTTAATTTTATGCCTTCTTGCTTGTCACATACTTAGGCATGGTCCTTGTAACATTTTCAATTTTCACAACAAAGACTTTAAACTTTAAATGGGTATTGCAAACATGTTTGTGCGCTACGCAATATTCAAATTGAGTTATTTTGCATTTTTTCCGGGTTTTTATGTCTTCCACTAAAGAACTCAAAGTGGATTTCTACGTGCGCATTTCGCATTGGTACATCTGGGATGAATCTATTCGGTATATGAACGAAGTAGCTAGGTTGGTTTTTTTTTATTTCAAAATCTATGTACGCGCGCGTATATAATAAAATTTTATGTCGCCTCCGCATGGCATGAATCTTTAAACTGGAGCACGAAGAAGAACTAGAGTGCTTCTTCGCGTTCATTCGTATCATTGCGAAATATGTTCGCGTTGACTCTGTCATCATTTATATGAATATAAATTGTAGAAATTTAAATGAATATCTATTTGAACTTCACGAGCCGTAGAGTGTCCATTAAATAATGGGTTGAATTTACATTTAAATTGATTGAAAACGTAATAAATTTTGATAGATTTTTAAATTGAATTCTATTATTGACTGATAAGAATTCCAATAAAAATAGTTGGAGCGCTACTGTGAGGAATTTTATATCAAACTATTAAAGAAAATTAGTTATACAAAATACACCGTGTGATGGGCTATTGAGTCATTGCTAGTTCTTGAAAAGGGAGCAATTTAGATGTGGAATTTGATTACATCAGCTTTCTCCGCCGAAAAAGTTGGTTTGGTAATTAACGAAGGCAAACAGCTCTAATAATGACTTTGGATCATGTTTATGATTACACTCATTACCTTCTCCAGACCTTCGTGAGCACCTTATCGCATCTTGAACGCGCAAACGCCGTACATACATTAACCCAACGCGTCCACCCTTGTCCCTCGTCAAACTTGACCCGATTCGAGTGCAACAGCAACAACAGCACTTCTTTGTTTCCATCGCGCATCCCTGAGAAGAGCTTTAAAAGACTTTCAGGCACTTGAAAGCGCGGTTAAAGGATTCACGCGTACTTCTTGCGGGTAAATTATTATAAGTATTTTGTGCGTTGCGTGTTTGGTAAAGTTCCTCACGCTGCCTCTTCACCGCTCATGTTGGAGTCTGTCGTAAAGTGGAAAGCCAACATATTATGCCTGCCTGAAGTGAAGAGGCAGCAAAGCGACCTCCGGTGCACCGGGCACCATAGCATCTCGTGCGACCACCGCAGTCGCGAAGAAAATCAGCGCGGTGAGAAACGCGCGCCCGCTTCGTTCGTATAAGGCTTTTTCGTATTGCGCGCATATCGTATAGAAACGAGCCAAAGAGGCATTCCACTCGACAGGTCATCAACGATTCTATTAGGGACGACGTCGACGACTTTGATCTTATCATTCGATCGGCATCGCCGCGAGTCCAGCGCAAATACACTTGAAATTACCACGAGCGTAGGAATGCTTTGACTGCCGTGCAGCTTCTTCCTATGCTTTGCATTTTAGATTGCGTGTGTGCTCCAACGCACGTTCAGATTCCGCCCGGATGAAACATAAAACGGCAGCAACATGTGAATGACAAGCGCAACTCAGGCGCGTCATAAACGTAAATGGATGTTCAATTATTTTGATTATCATGTCAGGCGAGAAAATAGCGTGTTTTCAACCGAATAATTTACCTTTAGAATGACACAAAATATTAGCAATTATATATTTTAACTCTAGATAATTTACGATAACAAAAGCCATATTGCTTAAAGATCAGAACAAAGTAAAGATTGCTGAGAATTTGTGGTTTTTAAATAAGAAATTCTCAAAAATTATAATCGTAAATCTAAGTACTCAATCTTTAGCTAATAATTCAATAAATTTTGCAGCACTTAAAATGTAAACAAACGCATCCATTCATATTTTATCAAGATCGCAATCCATGTGAACACGTTCAGTTCTGTTTCAGATTTATAGTGTGTAAATTCGCCAGGTGAGTGTGTACTTAAAATGCCATATCATCAAACACGGTTTTAATGTGTGCTCATAAAAGGAAACCATCTAAATTAATTACGCATACTGAATATGAGAAATCAAATCGGGAAACAGAATAAATTATCATTTGCGCAGGCAGGGATGGCCAAAAGGACCTCTGAGGACCTCTGAAATCGAGAGTAATTTAGTTAACTAAGTGCTTCCAAGTCTTGTGAAGTCATTACTGGATTAAATAATTTCGCAATTACTGTTCATTCCTTAAGCATACTTGACCGTACAAATTAATTTAAAACATGGGAAAATTGCGACTTAATGAATACGACTTTTATTCACTTAACGCGCGCACAAGTGGCTAATTGATACTCGACCAGCCAACCAACGATCCTTATGAATGCACTTTGTAGTTGTTGATTTTCTAATCTAGGTCATAAATCGCCTTATAGTTTAGCTTTTGCCGCCGCGCGATTGAATGAACGCCGCTCTACAAAACGCGATTGCCCAGAAACGCGAATTTCTTCATTGCGATTAAATTGTTATTGCGCGCGCAGTGGCGTAATTGACGAGTGCGTGAAAAGGGCTTTCTTTGTGTTTATGCAGCAACTCGTTGAGATCATTTTGTTGGCCGTAATTCTTTTTTCGCTTCGTGTTCGCCCATTTGCACTGAATGATTTATCGGGCGTGCAAACTTTATATGCGCATTTAAAATATGCACGCATTTCGTCTGCTACTAAAAACAGCCAGAGCATAAAACAATTTACGTCGTGATTAATTCGCGTTGCAATTTTAAATAAAATACTGTCGTAAATCAATTTTTTATTCGATGCATGTGCTGCACTTGGCCGCTACTGACAGCACAACAACACCAACAAAAACAACAGCAACAACAACACGAAAATCCAATTTGTTTATTTAGTTTTAATTAACAAGCTATTGTCTTTGCTTGTTTTAATTTCGGGTTAAACGTTGAACATGTAAAATTTTAATTTCAACTGAATTATTAATTCTTGTACCTACCTACAGCATGCGATGAAAACAATTGATTCAATTTAATTGAACAATTCTTGTTAGCCTAACAATGGATTAATTGTAAATGGTAAAAGTTGAAAAACTATTAATTAGATGGCTATTGTCTATGATTTAATTTTTAAATTCGACTAAAACTCGTTGTAAACTTTACTCGACGCGCAAGTTACAAACGAGCAAAGTTCAATTGAAATAATAATCGCTGAGCTCTGGCGACATTCAAAGTGCTTTTTAGAAAATCATTAATTAGTCGTGAACTTAAAGTTTCCATTAGCTTTCATTAGCAGAACAGCATCGCGCGCGCAATGCCGGATGATGTCATCTTGCGCACTGTACTGAATCCGTTTCTGAATTTATTCCATTCGCTTGCGCGTTTTCTTTGCAAATTGAGCGCACTATTATGTTCGTACCGGGGCGTTAATTAATGCTAGGCTATCGTCGAAAACAAACGTTTCAATTAAAAACTTTTAAACTTGGCAAAGTGAGCACGCGCGCGCGAGAGAAGGCAATTGGGGAATTTATTGGACGCGCGGATAAGCCACTAAAAGCCCAAAACTATACACACACAGTTTTTGTCCGAATTTTATTATTTTGTTGGCGCAAGCAAGAAACTTTCCGTGATCTGTCATAATTCCTCATGACGAATAATGTCGCGTTGTCTGCGCGCCTAAACTTTTCTCTCAACCCTTTCGGCTTTTGTCTTCGCCTTCACGTCGTCTGTTTTTGTCATCGCACTGCTCGCGGGAGTGTTTCATAGCCGAGCACATATCAGCGCGCATTGTGCTTCGAGCGTGATACGCGATGAAATGCAAGAAGAAATGTAGGAATGCCAAGTGAATTGCAAAGAAGAAAAAGTCTACTTTCATTTAGTGAAATTGCACTATGTCAGAATTTCTTATTACGTCTCGCAAAATTCAAATAAAAGCGAAGTTAGTTATCGTAAACAACAAATCTGATGTTATAAAGGTTGTGCTGATACGAGAAATTGTTATTGAAAATTTAATTGCTCGCGATTACACAAGTTATTACTCCGCAATTAATTGATTGTTTTATGGAGCAACAGCAAGAGCACGAAGAGTATTATAAAATGCGAAATAAAAATGCTGGCTTCTCAAGTCGTTTACGAGAAAATAGATTTATTTATAGAGCTAATGTGACGCCAACTGTAATCAAACATCTTACAATATTGCTTACTAATCGCGAAGATTGTTGTGCATTTAATTGCTGTTATAATTGGTTCGCATCAATCATAATGCCATCGTAGTTGAAGCGCAAATCTTGTGTGTTATCTAGCATGAGACCTAATAATACTTCATAAGCGCAAAATAAATGTAAGTAATAATAAAGAAACAAATGTAAAGCCATCATAATTTAATAAAGAAACTTGGTGGCGCACGATGTTATTATATTCTTCCTTGAAACAATTTAATTACAAAATGTACAAATGCGTTCAAATGCGGCCGCAAGATTTATCACTGTCTTTTGCACCCTTTATGGACGCATTCCTCGTGACCATTGTGTGCATTTGATGCGCTGCTTTTGCACTCTGATTATTTATTGTCATCCGGCGTCGAGCCATTCGCAGCCTTTTATTCCGGTCGAGTCCTGCGAATGAATGCAGTATGCGCAAACAACGCTATTATCCAAAAATGCGTCTTCCTGTTGAAATGATGGCACACATTTCCATTGCAGTTAAAAATCTTGGCTTTTTGTCGGAGATCGTATTATCGATCATCACTAAAGAGATTATGAGAGGAAAAATCACGTTTTACCAGAAAAACGTGACTGACTTAATAAGCGTTAAACACCACCTTAAAGCGCTCTTAAATATTGAACTTTTCTTGCGCTGCGCGTTCGTGGAAGACGCAAGCTTAATCGCCTGGCATTTTGATTCTTATCGGTGCGTGATGAAAATTCTTGGATTTGATAGCCATCTTAATCATAACAACCGCTTTGCGTGGCGAAAAGAAGGGCGACGTTTATTGTATGAGGTGAATATCCAAATATTTGCACGCGCTTCACATTATTGACATAAATCAACAAGTAACAATTTAGCTGATTAAATGATTGTGTACATAATAAATAATACATTTCGAGTTAATAAATCAACATGATGAACTCGCATCGCTCGGGCTGTCTAATAAGTAATAAGTACACATCGAACATCATGGGGCGATTCACAAGGATGCGTACTCAAACTTTATTCGATTTTATTAGACGTAATTTCATTGTTTATGTTTTGCGGTCTTCTTCAATCAACTCAAATTGCTTTGAATTTCCCCTTCGCTCAAGACGAAAAAAGTACCGAGTGTTAGCATTTACTTTAAAAAGTTGCCAACGAAAATTTAATAACATTTCAATCATATTTCATATTAAATTTCTAGCGTAGAAGTTAATAATTTATAAAGTGATTTTCTCATGAACAGCAGCCATATATTTAAGCGCGTAAATTTTATTACGTTGATGCGTAATGCGAGACGGCGTGTAAATTCAAACGCATTAACCATTGACCCATTTAATAAACGCCTTAATGCGCCATAAACATGCGCAACATTGCGCATGTTTTCATGATTAGTTCCTCAACGCGCGAAACACTAATTTAGTCGCAAAACAAATGAATTTGTTATTACGAAACGTGGGTGGCACAGCTTCGCCGTTGAAGCGGACCCGATTTGGCATTAGTGAAAAATATTTACGCCAAGCAAGCTTTTTCTGCTTTACTATTTGACCCATTTTCAGAATTGCACATTAAGGTTTATTAAGAAATGAGAGAGCGACCGACTGACTGGAGCTGGACAAATATAACGAAGAGACGAGCGCAGAAAAAGTCATGTACGTTTGCTTGGTAATTTTGAAGAAAGCACTCTCTTGTTTTTCTGCGAGGTCCAGGGTTTATTTTCGTACGTGAAGCAAGTAAGCAAGTCTCTTGGCGAATCAATGATAGCACGTCACTCAAGATCTATATTTGCTTTTGAAGCCTTGCCATTCATGCTCAGACGTTCAAATCAACTTACGAGCTTAAATCAATTGAATAATTTACATGGCGTCTTGAAATCGATTCGAAGCTTCAGGTTAAAACGTGCTTCAAGTTTGGGAAAAAGTTTCGCATGCGGACAATTGTTATTATCATTAATTGCAGTTGCGAGATTTTTGTTGGGTAACAATTATTAAGTAAGGAACGAAATGAAATCCCTCGGGTAGAATTTAATATATGTAAATTACAATAAACTCGCAAAAATATGAGAGGCAAAAAGGAAAACAACAATTTCAGCACGGAAAGCAGTAACAAACACCTGTGCTCTGTCACGTCGTCGTGCTCTATGCAACTAAGTATTTTTCTTTTTTCTTGCATGCAAAATGAAAGTATGCACGTATTTTATACCTTTTTTCACCACGTATACGCCGCTATGGTGTGACACGTCTTTGCAATTTGCGCTAAAAGTGAAAAATATCAACGTGTCGACAAAACTTTTACTAAATATTCCCACACAGAAATCTGTATTCATACACTGACGAATTCATTAACGAATGCCTATTTTGTCTGGTAATGTATCTCTGGTATAAAGTAAGAAAATACGAAAACCAAACCACCTTTGGGAAATGAAAGAATAATGAACTAAGCACAGCCATTTTTGGAATGCAAAAATACATTACAACAACAATCCATCCGTCCTAAAATAAAACTCGGATTTTCGGTGGTTGTATGTGGGTTAATTAGCATCTCGAAGAAGAGCAAATGGCTTTGCGGTCGGGTTTGGAAAGTGTACGCTTGGTGGTTTCTAGTTGGGGAAATGTAAAAAAGGGTAATCACTTGACAAAAAAATGATATATTGCTTTAATTAACCTTTGTTTGAACGAATCATTTGATTAAGTGTTTTTGCACGTTGCAGCAGTGGGTTTCTTACGCTGCGGAAGAAACACCGAAAAGGTAAAGCGCCGTAAAAATTTAATTTATTAACATACGCGCACGGTAGCGCAATAACTAATGAGTTTCTGAGGGGGTACTTTTTATCAACAGTTTAATTGCAGCATGCCGCATGGGTGGTACGGACAAGCTGAAGAAGCATCTGCGCAAGCCAACAATTTGCTGGCAAATCGGATGATCGATTATCATCGCGAGTTCGGTAAGCCTTTGTGTAATGCTTGCAAGATAAATGATTGCAGGCGATGAGACTTTCCTTCGTCCTGCGACGCCACTTCTTCCCTCCTTCCTCAACCTTGACGTATGCATGATTGCGACAATCAATCCGCCTTTATTATAATGACATCGACTTTCGGGATTAAAACTTTCGAGCTATTTGTCAACAAAGTAATAATTTAAGTAACAGAATCCATTTAATTGCTCATATGCATCGAGAATAAAGGAAGTCATTGCGCTGTTGTTGTTTTCGTAAAAAAATGGAAATGGTCGTGATCCTTGCTCTTACTCCAGCATAACTGGCATGCTAATCATGTTTGCGCATCTATTATGATTAGGTATTGCATCCGCGATTATTTGCATGCAACCTCATACACTATTAGACCGCACTGTGATCTCGAGTTTAGAACGGCAGGACGAGGCAAGGAATGTTACTGCTTTTGTTGTTTGCTTAGGCCGGAGCAAACCGATGGAACATAAACAACAAAGTGCAGTTACGCTATTACGCGAATAGTCGCGTGTTTAATTGGCAGCGCGCTAAAACTAAATACCAAAAACTTTGTTATCTATTGCCAGTCGGATAACAATAGCGCATTGTATATTCCAGACAATCTACGCAAATTGAACACGCCATTCTGTTACACATTCCATAATTTTGCATATTATTTTAATAATAGCACGAATGGCTATTTAGTAAATCCTTCTGCGGAGATTTGAGCGAAATATCAACTTTCAAATAAGTTAAATTCCCAAGTCACTGCGTAAATCAATAAGCTTTTAGCTTTAACGCCTCTTGCTTTTATTGCTTGTTATTTGAGCTCGCTAATGAATGGATAGATAGCTGAATGAAAGATTCAATGAATAGGCAAATTGATTGACGATAGACATGAATATGAACTTGGTTTATTTATGCAGTTCATAGTGTAACTTGACATCTTTCAGCACCTTCCCTTAATTAATAACTGGATTGAATGCGTTCGTGATTAAACAAAGTTGCAAATTTCTAGTGGATTGCGATTGAATAGCAATACATAACTTTAGCAAACTTTCACCGTTTTTTCGTCGTGATATGAGCATTGGTTTTGCGCGAAACGAATAAATGCGAATTGTAGTAGTCGGTTCGTACACGTGGAGATAGATAGAAATCCGCATCCATTTATTGACAATACATATTTTATCCGCAAATCCAGACCGCGCATGAGTGCGCAGTTTTCTCTTCATTATTTTTATCTAATTGTACGTATCTTGAGCAATCGCAATGCAATTTTGCTTTTGTTAGTCTCCTGAATGGCTACTCTGAAAATTGTGCTCGACTACTGCTGTAAACACATGTTGCAGACATCTGTGCAGTTCTATCTCTTCGTTTCTATTGTAACGAATTGCATTTTTGCTCGTCAGATTCATGGTTATCCATGTAAGTACAAACGTAATGGATTTAGCGAAAGCCATAATTTTGATATTCCTAGTTAGTCTTTACATAAGAGTTGCCTGCATAAATTTAAAGCGGTAATCAATTTGTGGTTGAAGGGTTGTTCTCCTCATCAGGATAACAAAAGCAGACATTACTTTTCCTTTTTTATTAAATTTATAGGTAAGCAATTTGTGAAATCCTTCTATCAATCAATTACAAATTCCCTGGTTGATTCTTCTTGAGAATTACACGCTTAGCAATCGCGAAGTACACGAGTATTTCGACCATTTTAGGAAACTGGTTGGAATTCATGCTGAAACGTTTAGATTCCTCGGTTTAATGATAAATAAATTCAATTTAATATCCAACATTCTCGCGAAAACAAGCAGACTAACCGCATTTGGGAAAATTGCATAAAATTAAGATTTCCCCATATGTGATGAACTGATAGATTGGTTTTCTAATTTAACGAAATATTCACATTGTCGATGATACGGCAATGCCTCGTTGAATCTGATTCGCATTACTCCTCTCCTCCCGACATATTTATCTAGAATTACAGCGTGCTATGAACCTAGGCCAAGCTGGCAGTCATTATCCTTCATGCGATATCAAAGCAAGGCGCGCACTTCGTCGCTGGCGAGCGCACACTCTTCGCAATCCAGAGCAAAGCGGATTCTTCCGCGGAAAGGAAGCAGCAAAAGCAGAAGATTGAGATGTTTCTCATCTCTTCGGGCGCTCATACAACGTTCGCGTTGTTTAATTATACCTCGAAGGCGAACGCGCAAAATTTGTAGGCGCGTCGAATTTGAAATTACCGACGACACTTTTACATGAATAATAACACGCTGGCACTGATCACTTGCGCGATGCAATTAGCTGATAAGCGTATAAAAGGAAAGTTTAAAAATTGTGTAGTCAAAATAAGCAAAGATATTTTACACGTAAACTAATCATAATGTTCATGACGTGAAATTATAGTTTAGGTCCAGGTATCGTGCGTGCACCACACACAACGCAATGTCCAGCAGCAGAATATGCAACAAAACATCAAAGGTGCGCGCGAGAGCAATGAGATCGCAGAGGGCATAATCATATTTATACGACCACACAATAATAAGCGTTGGATATTCGCGCATGATACCCCAACGCAGAACCATTATTTATGGCACGAGAACCTCCGTTTTGTTTTATTATTGAATGCAATGTGCAGCGGATTATTGCCGCATTAAAGCGTCCGACATTGCGGGCGCGCAAACTTCATGTCGATTGTATAAATTTCATTGACACTTATATTGCCATACTACACCTTGGATTTCTTCGTCCGACCACGTCGCAACGCATCGAAATCGCACATAAACTCGAGCGTTTCGTGCGCTCGAACAACGCATGATTGTTATTGTTTATATTGTTATTGTTCTAGGTATCAATGACTCGAATCGATCATCTAACGCACGCGTGGAAATTAAAGGTAAAGGTTATTGTCTTTGTAGTTTTGTCCTACGCGGAAAATCCAGAGTGTAACTCTTCTCAACGTGCAGTGATTTAATAAAAAGATATCGCGATTTTTATTGCGTGTAAACATGAGTGAAATGATAAATATCCGCGCTGGTCACGCCATAGAATGTTTTAATTGCCTTTAGGGATAGATCATCAGCGCGAATTGCATGCGCGCGCTTAATGCAGAAATAAAAACGCACAACATGTTGTAAAGTTTACTTCCCGCTGAGCGAGTGCGCGAGTGTAAAACAGTAAGTCTTTAGCAGATAATTTATTTACGCAAGAAGTTAATGAATGGCCACAAACATGCCGACCGCACAAACGTGTTTTTCACTACGCATTTCTTTTCTAGCCGCAGAGCGCAAATGCCATTGCATGCAGATTATCATAACAGATTTACTACAGTCATACTCAATTTTCGCAAATGGTTATCGTGAAAATTACCATATCTTTTCATGGATAAAGTCAATCAGTTTTAACATACTTTGTATTATTGAAATTGCATTGAATTTATATTTGGTTATTGTGCGTTGAGCAATCGTGAAAATGAAGAAAACATTCTCGCGCACCGCCGAAGCTGCCCACGCAACATTGCAACTTGCAAGTTCTTTCTTACGATGAAAGCTTTCAAAGGCATGCAATGCACGTCGTTTATTAAGCCGGGATTGAATTTCCATTGTCGATTTAGCTCTTTATACGGACGCAATAATAAAATAATAAGTGCGCGCTATTTCAATGAGGCGTACACAGCCAACAACAACAACACACTTGCATTTGCAAATTGTTTGCCATAAAATTTAAACGCGCAAACTTGAGAAAAATACATTGTATTCTCTCGACCAAAGAATGAATATCAAATGCAAATTGCGAAGCACACTTGGATAAATATTGAATTTGAAATATTTCATCGGCAATCAATTCGCATTGAAATTTATTATTTATTTATTATCCTGCAAGTCGCACTCGCACGGAGAGTTCGATTTATATGTAATACAATACGTTAATGTCTCATGTACATGTGCTTTACGACTTGATTGATGATTGTTTCCGAAGTGACTGCACAATGAGGAAAAAGTTTGAAACGGCATTGTGAGGCGACGCGCGAACATTCAACATGCGCATAACACACACGGCATTTATTCGTCGAATTGGCATATAACACCAAGCCGAATGGCATTAACAAGAGCAAATCGTACAAATCATTGATGATTTATTCATGTTGTTTGCAGCAAGTTTGAGTACCACAAAGGTGTTCCATGCGCGCATGCAGCCAATACGAACGAAATTGTTTATTCTAATTTTCCACGAACTCTTTAGCCAACTTTGATGGATTGCCTATTGATTGCATGATTGCGACTGACGACTGTGTGAGAGGACATTGTTCCATGACGTGCGATTGTTCTGCATTACTAATATGCATTGACTACTTTTTTATTTTACAATTTTATCATTAGGCTGAATTATTCGAGTGAATAGAAGAAGCAGTTGGCTCGTTGACGAAATGATATTCGTTTCGTCTCGTTTCACGGTGGGTGGATGTGCGTATGAATCGAAAAAGCCAGATGTCAGCTGTCTATTACTATTTTGGGGTTCTGAAAATTGCTTGTTTGGCTCGCGTGCTCGATGGTAATACGAAGAGTACGCGCATTACCGTTAGCTTCTTCCACACCTTTCAGGCGCTCGCGCACACGGCAAGGAAAAGCTGCTGAAGGATGAAGAATGAAAACACGTGCTTACCGACTGACGCGTGCACGAAGAGTGAATGAATGCTTTACATGAATGACAATGTCGAATGCATTGACATTGTTCGCATCGCAAACAATGCAATGTAAATTGTGTTGTGAGTTCGTACAGAGAACATTTGCAAAATGCAGACGTGTGCAATTCGATAAGTACTTGGGGCATTCCTGAATATACAATGCACATTTACGTCGTAATTTACCTATTCATTTAAGATAAGTATTTATATTCCATTTAAAAGATAGACTAGAAGAGGATTTGAAATTGCGTGCGATAAATATCATTATTTAATTGCAGTACAATGAACGTGAAACACGAGATGAAGATTTAATTTTAGTGTGTAGCATAGTAATCACGTAAATCGCAATGAAAGCATTCCAGAAATGCGAACGCAACAGAGTCCTGAGCGCAATTTCACACTTTGTGAATTGCGCATGAAAGGACAACTCGAATAACACCAGTTCAAAGAGGCAAACAGGTAGCAACGTGTGCTGAAAATGCAGAAAATGTTAAATATCTTACAGCTACTGCTGCAAGCTTTAACATTTTGGTTAGCTAAATAGTTGATGCGGTTTTAAATAAGAAAAATTAAAAGTTTAAGCAATTGTAATTGAATTTAACTTTCGGTTGTCATTGTGAACTCAAGTGCAAAATTCTTCGTGTTGAGACTCTCCAGAGCTAATCAAATATTAAATTGAATTAGATGCCTTTTCGTTTAGTGCACTCCGAATCGAGCCACGCTTCGACTCGTCCTGAACGCATCGTTAGCTTTCCTTTCTCAGCATCAGTATCATCACATCATTCGAATGCACATTGCATGCGCATCTTTCCTTTACTGGGAATCACTTATACAATTAACTTGCCGCTTTTATTCGATGCCTCTTCGTGCGCACTAAACAATCTGCACAAAGTGCTTCAGGCATTTTTTATTCCTATGTTTGCGTTTGGTTCACCTCCAAGTGAAATACAAGTTTGCGCGCGCGCGCGCTCGTTGATGAGTTGAGTGCCAACAGAAGTTAACTGATTGTTGCTGAAACACGTGTAGCAAGCGAATGGCAAAAGCTCTTCGCAATCCTTCTTCACGTCCATTTCAGCAGCAGCGTACATATATTTACTCTATGGAAATTTTATATTCAGTAAACATGTCAAAATCGGATATCTCATCGTCGCACATTCGCTGTTTACGATCCCAAATGCGAAAAACATGCGCTTCTAAAATGCAAAATAACAAAGAGAAAATGCGTGAATAAAATTCGGTTATTTCTGTGCTATTCATATGTAAATGTTGATAGTTGTCAGGATTTATTATTTAGTTAACTGTATTACAAAAAATACCAAATATTTTTTTCAAAATTTCGTCACAATCGCCCCATAAATATTATTTTGTATCAAAAAATGCGGTTTCTGAAAAATATTTTCCACATATTGCATTATTTTACGATATAACTTTAATTGTTCAACTTTGTAGGGCTGTTTGGAAGTTTCAAGTTTCTGAAGTTCCTCATTGGCCCAATATTGCTAAATTATTGATTGTTCAGTTTAAATTGACATAAGAATTCCCTCTAATTCTGCATGTATTTTAAAAGTGATCTTTTTGTTTCAGTAACAAGCGTTCAACGACATAAAACACGATCATTTAGAATAAGAGAGCGTATAAAGTAAACATCAAAGAAGTTGGTAAGTAAGAAACATTTCTAATCTGTAAACAACCACTTAAGCCAAACTTTCCAAGCAGGGGCTTATCATGCCCAAGGCTTAAGAGAGTCATACGAAGAGAGAAAACACACGCCAGTATTGTTGTACTGTTGCATTTTACTCTCCTCCCAGATAAATTGGAGAGAAATTCCAAAAATAATCACTTGCATTTTAGATGCACGACTTGCTATATTTGGGCTAATGTGGTTGATGATAAAAATGAATTCCATTTAAATACGTATTCGATACGAAAGCATCAATTACAAAACGTTTAGGTAACGCGAGAAATTTCTCTTAAAACAACAGCTCATTTTATGTCTTAATATTCAACGAAACCCAACCGGGCTTGATGCGTTTTTAAAGAGAACTTTAGAGTGCAGGAAATACCAATTGAAAATTCCTACCTGTTCTGAATATTAATGAAACCACTGAACACCATGAAGATGCGCACATTGTTATTTGAATCATGCGAGTGCGTACACAAAAAATTGTAATCGGCAACATGGAAGCGAAGCGCTTGTTGAAATTTGAATGAAAAAGTCATGCCGCATTTGGTTGCAGCCAACACGAAATTTGAATAAAACCATCATCGCAAAACAAAAAGGTATCTACGATCCATCTATCTGGGGCCCCGCACTTGCTTTTGCGTTTTACATATTCATAACTCGTCATATTTTTAAGTCATACCTCGCTTCGTTTCCAAACACGAATGATTTTCTATCATGCGGTTGCGTACTTGAATTCCGCATTCTCTATTTGCGACTAATCTCACCAAACATGTGCTCCCAATTCGACAAAGTTATTCCAGACACAGAGAGCTCGGTGCGCTCTGCGAATTTGGGAATTTTGGGGCAAACGGCCAGCGGCAATTTGGGTCTCTTCCCCATTTCGATAAATAGATACCGCTGAGAGTTATTTACAACTTTTCCAAGTGTGCTCGCGCGTGACTTTCATACGTTTTCCCCAATTATCCACCATAATAATAATAATGATGAGGCGACCGAATTTAATTCGCCACGTGGACCGCATCGCAATGCGGAGATAAAGCCGGATCAAAGCGGAAATGAATTTTTGTGAATTCAATAATCCACTTGCGGCAAATAATCGGACATTTGATTTATTAGTAGGTAATGCGTTCGTATACAAATTACCTTCATGCAATCGACGCGGGCAAATAAAACAGGTCGTTGTATAAATAAAACATTACGCATTCGAAATTCGGCTATGTTTCTCTTGCTGGAAGCCATTTAGGACATAACACGACACAACATATTTGCATTTGGTTCGGGTTCGCTGATTGTGTCGCTCGTTTTTATAAAACTGGTGCACATTAGCATTATGATGCTTTCATAGATTTATATTTTGGCGTCCTCACTCACTGCCGCACTAAGTGGAGAATGATATACGCCGTAAAAAAACTGTATAAACATACACGAGTTTAAATGCAAATTACGATGACATCATATCATACAGTCTGCTGTTTAAATTACGCGACTTTGAGGCGCAATAAAAACAGTGTTGATTGAAGAGGCGCACTTCAAAGTTAATTGAAATAAATTACGTATAGTTTCAAGTTATTGACTTTTATGTCAGTTGTAGCTAAGAATAATAAATTTAAAAATTGATTGAGATGTAAATCAGCAGTTTGATTACATCAATGGTGTAATTATTCAGTAGCTAGACAGCAGGAGCAGCAGGCAATGATCACAACTCTGTTACGCATCGATTGATTGTATGCGAATTAATCTTGTAAGAAGGTCAATCGTTTTACATGGAATAACACGAATTAATTTTATTACACTTTCAATCACATTTTTGCTGCACGCTGTTCAAGTTTGAGAAATTCAACTCGCCGAAGAGTAATCATCTCAATATGCTAAGTAAATTATGAATGCAAATGAATGTAGTACACGCGCATTTATTGAATTGAATTAGCAATTTGTTCGTGCACTCATTAGTTCGCGTTGGCATTTATCGCTGACATGCATTTATCAGTAATGAAGCGCATGCAATTGAATGTGCTCTCTATAGATTTACACAGTCGGACATTGCTGTTCGCAGCGCATACGAACAACAACGCGAATACGAACCGATTTGCGGATGAATCGAGCCACTTCAATACGAAATGAACTTTCGAATGAATGAATGAATGGCAAACGCTTTGTCGCTTTTTTATTGTAATCAAATCGCTGGCAATTTCCTGTTGCGCCTGAATGAATGCAGCAGCAACATTTCCCTCTTTGCATTTAATGCGAATCTATCTCTTCTATGTATTTATCTCTGCGCGCGCCGCGCTCTTTAAAATCTCGCTGGTGAATCTAAGCGTAATGTGTGTCCAAGATTAATTGCTAAAGAAATTGCCAGATAATTATCCGCAATTTATCGCACACGGCGCGCAATCGCATACAATTCCCATGCTAATTGCTCATTTATTACAAAATGGAAAACAAGTGCAGCTGTATCTCTCCAGCTTACGTAGCTATTTATTATTGAATTTAGTTTGCAATCATTGCATGAATAATTCATTTATTTACCTACAAATGACAAAACAAAACCATCAACGATGGATGGATGGATCGTTTGATGGTATTATAATCATATCGAGTGACATCGCTAATTGCGAGCAGCGCGCAAAACATATTTATAATTGAATTGAATCATTGATCACTGTAATCTAATTTTTGCGGTCTGCGCGCTGCTGTGACAAGCAAGCACGTGGGCTGTTGATTTGAATAATGATTGTCAACGCTAAACGAGCTTGCCGAATGACAAGATGAGTGTACGCAATGCATATGTAAATGCGAATAACACACTGCATGACCTTTTTACATAAGTATTTCGCGGAGCGCGCGTGTCCTGGAAATTATGCCTGGAAAATCGCTATCCTTGCGCGACGCACTGCTCGTAAAAATTTAAGCGATACAACAAAAACACATTAAACAAAGTTTTATTATGGTCGCACTTGAAGCGTGTTTTGTGCGGACAGTTTGGATTGTGATTTAAAGCGGATAGAACAAATCCGAAATTTATTTGATTCGAAATCGAATTTACATTCGTTTGCTGTCGGGAACGGGAACGAACAAAAGCGGCTAGTACGTTGGCCAAATAAGCATTAATTTCCTCCCCGCCTTATATAGACATATTCTGGAAATGATATACGACTGCAATATCTATTAATAACATTATGATGATTGTTGTCGTGTACGCAAAGTGCGCATTTGCCGCGTAAAAGTCTGTATGCCGCGCGGCGTATTGGTCTATCGCTAATAAAATGCAATAACAGTAAATTTGATGTACATTTATGTGGCCGAATGCCTATGAGCGTTCGATGTAATACGTCGCACACTGATTTGATCGATACTACTACTCGTTTTTGATTCGAACATCGGCAGTCGTGTGTTGGTTTTATGCAGAACGGTATATTCGATAAATAAATAAATTAAATGCGCGCAAAGACGGCGATTTGAATAATTGATCGGCATGATGCGCGACGTGATTTACGACGATCGCCTGTATTAAGTAACTTTCAATCTGATTCGAAGCGATCGGACCGCAGCTGTAATCGAATAAATTAGTTTATTTGCCAATTAAGCAATTGACGCGTAGCAAATACAAATGTAATTAATCATGCAACATTAAAAAACAATAACTCAATGTTATTTACATGTTTTCGGACATGGAGTAATTTAAATGAATTATTAAACGAATGACTTGTACTTTTGTAAAAATGAATTTTTATGTAAAAAATAACATCATGCAAAATATGACGACACTTGCGATAACCTTCTATTTTTATAACTATTTGCTGTCGCGGATTTTTCATTTAATTGCATTTGATGCGCAAAAAAAATATTGAAATATGAGCATGGTTTGTAATTGCGAATTGTATTCAATTTTGCTGGAAATATTTTCCATGGAGTCAGAGTTAATCTTCTAATATTAGAATTTTAAACATTGTAGGTGTTAACAACAACACACGTTTCAACTGATAAGCGGGGAAAGTTTCAATGTTATTAAATAGATTTACGAGTGTACGAATAGTTCTCAGTGTGTAATTTCGTGTGCTTTTGTATTTTTTCTGTCAGTCGAGGAAAAGCCATTCATTGCGTTTCGATACCAGACCATTGCAACGATGCACACCTCACTAATTCTCTAACATAAAGCAGAAAGATAAGCGAAACTCTCCGTGCGTATCTGGCGAAGAGATGGGACCGTATTGAATAATTTACGATTCAGTAAAATGCGCTGAATCTTCTTCATGCACCCACGTTTGGAGGTCGATTGCTTGAAATTCACTCGTACATAATTTAGGAGCGGAAAATAGCGCTCGCTTAGGAAAAAAGTACAGTTAATGGTAGTCATAATTATTGTAAAATGTATTTTTGAGTAACATCCTAAAACGTTTCGCGCATCTTGGTAAAAAATGGAGACTAAATATTTAACGAGCAAGAAAGTTTAGTTTAACGACACAGCAAGCAACATTTAACGAGCGCATGTGTTCTTGATGAAGGATGTCTTGTCACAATATGAAAACAATTAAACAATTCAAGGAACACACACGTAAAGTACGTAAATGCTTCTGTAAGCATCTCGTTTATCTTGTACGTTCGAGAATGCAAGGCGGTGTTTAATTAAGCCGAACCAAAATGAATTATAGTCTACCTGTGTTGAGCAATCAAAAAACAACTAACGACGACGACGAACAGTTATTGCTTCACATTTACGTATGCAATTCGAATCGCATAAGCACTTGTTGTAGTAGTCGGTACCTGCCCAGCAAGCAACTCGTCCTGAAATGTGCTATCATTCGGCAAATGTGCATTGTGTATACGCTCAAACTGCTAGCAACAAAACTGGAAATGTTTCAACAAAAAGCATGTCGCGCATCCATGAGCTTGCACGCAAGGAAATTCGGCGCGAGGAAAATGTTTAATTAAATTTAATTTTATGTTTGTCTATTTCATAATCAGTGGAATGCTGCTGAATTTATGTTTGAATTAGACGGCTAAGTGCATTCTCGAACGTAGGTAAATGATATAAAATGAAGATGGGAATTTATATAGCGCGAAGTCAGTGCGGATGTGACAGGACGTTGAAACAAAGTAGGAATCGCACGTCGGTAATTGCCCATAGCTAATTCGAAGTGTAATAAATTTCGCGATTTATATTTTATGCATTTGCATCGCATTCGGAGGCCAAGATCACTGCCGGCGATTGAAAATTGCGCGTGCTATTTGCTGCTGCTGGCCATTACATATGAAATTGGCACTTAGATGATAGATAAATTGACTTCGCGCCGGTGCTCACCTCGACGGATTGCAGCTGCGATTATTGGACAATCAATTTCAGAATGTCAATCGCCTTATGCCAATTTATGCTATCGTTTTTCCAACGCGTGAAATGCCATTACCAATTAGATTGCATCTAATTTGTGTGATGCATAAAAGTATTTAATCGACCAAAGGTGCTGATCATATTTCTTGCTATTTTTATCACAAATCAATGACGGTTGGACACATTAAAATACCAACGCATGAAAAATTTAATTAAAATTCTTTAGATGCCCAACACAAACACGAAAGTCACTTAAAGTTTATTCAACTTCTTGCGTATGCACATTGCCGATTAATGACATTTGTTTTCAAAGTTATATTTCAATTAGCTCATTATAGTTTCATTAGCACGAGTGGATAAGAAGCACTCGATAGTGTTTTATATTTAATAATAAATTATCGCGACTGCAATAAATTGTCAACTTAATGTGACAATTTGATTGACTTGCGCGCCAGTCGATTCGGTTGTGTAATTATAAAGTTATTGCGGTAATATAACTGAAGAACTCGCATAGATAAAAATTATAATTAACGATTGTAAAATAAACACTACGTAAGTATGCATATTTCCATGCACTTTAATACTTGCTACAATCTAGAAATGTTGTCGCGAAATTTTAAATTGCACCACAAGTACGATACTTGAGAAACTAAATGGCGTAAAAGGACAAGAGTTTGACGTTTTTGTGCATTGTTGCAAATATGATTGTTGGCTTTTTGTAAAGTGCGCAATGCAATGATAGAATGAATGAATGTTTAATCGGTACATTGCTCAAGGTTGGAATGAGTTTAATTGAGACTGAATCAACTAATCGCCGTATCTTTAACAACACCCAAATGAGAAGAGAAAAAAATATGATTGCTCATTAAAGTTTCAACGCATTTGCCATGGCTATTAGTATGGTTTGCACGCTCTTTCGTGAAACTCGAAGCTCTTCTTAAAAAGCTTCAGTTGCTTGCGCTCGACGAGCATTAGCGCTGAGCGAGGATAAGAAATTGAAGGGAAAAAATTGACGAGTTACAAATTTGACGTTGTTTGAAAGTTTGTTTTCCAAGTAAACAGACAGACAGCATTCATCGCATTCTAATTTCGATTGCATAACAACTTTTAAATACTTCCTTGCCAATTATGCACGTGCTTAAAACGATAATAATGCGAAATAAAAAGTTAATTAAGAAATCTGCAATTTTTTCCAGACGTAATTGGCATAAAGGAAAATTGTTTATTGTGCAAAATAACAAATCATCAATTACGATAATGATGATGTGTTAAACGATTAGGTGTCATTCGTTGAATTGATTGCATGGCATGCCGGAAGTGGAAGTGAGCTTTGCAAATGCCGGAACACAAACACGACGCGCACATTTGTTCAGCCTCTTTATCAGAGGCAAACGTATTAGTTTCCGGTGTTGGGATGCAAAACCAAAGAAAGGTTGAGGTTGATTCTAACGTGTGTGTGCGCTTCAAAGCGCCCGACAAAGGATCATCGGTCAGAGCGCGTCTCTTCTTCAGTTCTTCGTGCCCTATGCGTTTTCGGCATTGTGCAACGAACCGCTCCTAATAGTGCGGCAACAATTGTTGAATGCGTGTGCGTCGTTAAACGCGCAACATAAATAAACGTTTGTCATCTGGACAAAAGATTCTCTTTCGAATTTCCAGAATTTAACAGCCAGAGGAATTTCGGAATTCATAGTGCGCGCACATAATTAGATCATTCGTAATTCAATAGTTTTAACAACTTTGCGGCACAGTTTAAATCAAGTCATTAATACTTTACCTTGAGCAATAAATGTATTGGCGGGCTGATAATCGGTGTCTTCTTCTTCTCTTGATGACAAAGACAACTTTTTATCCACGGCATGTTTGCGTCCAATGATTACTTCCCACTTATTGATAAAACTTTGCACAACTTTTTTCGCTCGGCATTTAATTGCGTTCCTTGTCAGCACCAATAATATTTAGCGTATAATAAATTGTTTGTTGCGCGTTACATTTTGATTAATTGCAATTGTTCACGTTTGATTGTCCTGCTATTAGTTGGATGACTTTGAGGCGACAAAAATACCGGAAGCGCACATGGAATTTGATTAGGGCGAATGTTGTTTGCGTGTGGCTTTTAATTAAGTTGGGCGCGTTTTGATTAGTTGTTGGATTATGCAAAAGCCGGTGACATGCGTGTTGAGGATAACAGAGTGAAGGCGATGGTGGGTGTTGGGCTAGCGGTGACATGCGCTGCGCACGGAATCCCGGACGCGACTGACAGATACTCACACTGGTCGTGGAGGCTTTGGTGCGGCATGGCATCGTTGAATTGAACCAAAACCGTGGAGTCCGTTCGAGAGCGTACAACTTCGTAGTAATGTTGCGTGGAAGCGAGTTCGAACGTACAAACGCAGCATGCGTTTGGTACCACGTTCTTCTGCACTCCTCTGGATCGCGCATTCGTCGATCTATCCGAAGAAGTATTTTAACGAGGAGTGCTTAGAATGCACGCATTGCAATTGCGGAAGATGAAAGGGCTCCACTTGCCAGGAACTGCGATGCGGAAAAGTAATCCATTTTTAATCTACTTTTATTAATGCGCAACTAAATTATCCGCCAAGACATGAGTATTTTAAAGATTCGAAACTCCTTCAGCTAAAATAATGGCTTGCGGTTATGTTTAAGCATAATAATAAAACAAAATTAATAGTCGTTATTTATTATGGGAATAAATGTGTGGGTATCAAAGTGCCACAGACAATGCGCGTTAGGGTTGCGTTTAATGCCAGACCGGTAAACGTGCCTTCACCTTAGAAGGCATACTTATAAGTCAACTATAAAACGCACAAAAACTTGTGAACACCGGGCGTGATGTTGAGGTAGGTTGGAATTTTATACGCATTTGCTGCATTCGGCAAGAGAGTAGCCGGTTAGACCATTCGATGGTCTTGAATGCCGATGCCCATCGGCAGTGTTGCGTTCATCCGTACAAAACATTTGTATGTCCAGCTGTATGAAGCCAGGTATCTTCCATACCAATGAATTTCGGACGAATTTTTATCAAGTGACATTATTTTCTAGCAAACTCTTAATTTGAATGTAAGTCTACTGAAGGCTACGCAGTAGGAATAACATCTATTCTCTTCCTAGCTATACACAATCACTGGAAAATAATAACACATAGTAAATGTGCTGGACATTTTAAACGTATTGAAGCGGATCGATTGTACACGCTGAACTTGTTGGCATCGATGCCACCGGTGCGCAATTGGGCATTGTTTAAGAACAAACAAGCGCTTAGCAAAGGAATTCTCCTTATTGGAATTTTCATGCGCCACATTCCTTATGGATTAAAAATTGTAAAACATAGAGACAAAGCGCTATAAATAAAATCTATATGAACATTTCTTCCATAACAAATGACAAGTTTGCTTATTCAACTTAATTATTTTCTATCTTGGAGAAAGAAACTTTTACATTAGGTATTTATTGTCATATGTCGGTTTGTGTGAGTAAATGATTGATTGGTTTTTCATTACAGGAATACACACATCAAACGTATTTAAAAATCATCACAACTCTAATAACCCCTATGGATGATCGTTGGAAATGGGCACCAGTAATTAAGGCTATTACTGTTTGAAGGCTGGAGCCTAGAAGGGAATAATTTAGATTGGTTACCAACACTTCTGCTGTTAGTGAAGATAACGAACAAATCATTTTTCCATTTGACTTCTAAAAATAATACGACGAAGGGCTATAAAAAGTGGGGTTGAGCCTTCACTAATAATATGACTCATAATAATTTTTAATGCTTGTCTACATCGGTCTTCCACAGACGGGCAATCAGTTTTTATTGTGGCATTAAACAGACATAAACTACAAATTCTATTATAATTCACTATCAAAACGGGCATATCGTAAATTATATAATAATTACAAAACTTGTTCCAGGTGTATATAATGCTGCTTTAATAACTAAATTTCTTAAAACGATCCCGGAATGTGACTAACACTAAAGTTGCGAGTGTGCTTTTCAATTTCAAGGTAAAAATAACAAGTTTTTTAGCTATAAAAATCAAAGAAAGTGATATAATAAAAGTATTGTTTAAACTACTCGCACAAGAAGTGGTACGAGTGCATTGGAATAACGCGTTTAAAAGAGCTATAGGAGATGCGGCATAATATATTACAAGTTCGCCCACAGGCGCATACGTTAAATTACTGAGATGTAAGAAACTTCAATGAAGAAGTTTCAAAGAAATGTTGCCAACGGCAAATTGTATGTTGCATTACGAATAAATGAATCATGTATGAGATGCCTTGCATATTTGATAGTAACAGAGAAGAAAATATATAGAGGTATTAAGTCGGTTAATCATGTGTTATATATAATTTTTCTATGTTCATATTTAACAAGTATAGCATTTGTTATTATTTTACTAAAAGTTTGATCTGAAATATGTGATATGATTCGGAGCGTACAAAGCAGTTGGTAGCGCAGTGGAAGGAGCGCCTGCTTCCGACTGTGCTGTCTTGGGTTCGAATCCCAGCAGACTGCAATTTTATTTGGCCTAAATTCTTCAATTCAAATGAAAATTATTCCAAGTCCTACTTGACATAAGGTCGCTTGGCTTGGGTGACAAGTTGTGACGTCAGAACACGCACTCTGTTGGTAACAAAAATCGGGAATGGGGAGGCAGTCCCAGGTCGGACTTGGTCAGAGCTGGTCGACTAAGCCGGGGAGCGCAGCTTAGGGTGGGCCGGCATAAGAAGTCTTAACTATCAAATGGACTTCAAAAACACAGGCCCTTCTGTACTAGAAAAGTTCCTTGGACACACTCCCTATGACCAATGGAAAGTTCCTAATATTTAAATGGAAAGTAAACTTTTTACACTACCCGGGGATCGAACCCGAAACTCCTCGAACCAAAGCCTAGTCTTTTACCAACTAGGCTATGGAAGGCTGTTGCAGCACCGAATTTTTATGATGTATATATATGCTATATATATTTAATAATTGTAAAAATTCTTAAGTAGACTGGGAATCGAACCTAAGATTTCCAGTTGCAAAGCAAGCACACCCGTAACTGCGCCACGGAGGCCTGTTGCCTGAACGCATTTAAAACTTATATTTCACGTTAGTGCCTACTGCAACAACACATTACTATACAATAAGAAGAAACTATATATTAGTTTTGGAACAAATTTATTCATATTCGCGGAATATATTGAAATAAATTTCATTACAATCACTTGACATAAAATAAGTTTTTAAACAAGTTCTAAGAATATTATTAGTTTAAAACTCGAATGCACAGCTAAAACACTTTTGCTGCTACTTACTTATGATTTCTTTAGGCACAAGTTCAACTTGTATCATTGACAAATCAAGCATATGACGTTGATATTTTTTATAAAACGTATGTGCAGATGCAACACTTTTAAATTCTATTTTTGCTTGTCGCTCCTTTGACGACATAGTGAAATTCTAAAATCAAATATTTTATGAGATGCTATTATTCTACTTTTCACAATGTAAATTGCGGTATTTAATTAACAACCAAAATAAATTGCTCCTGTAACGAATTATGCGCATTACAATGATTCACAACATTCAATTCGTATTGAATTAACTAAAGAAGATTCGTTTAACAAATCAAAACTGAATTTATGTAAATTCTTACATAATAACCGAAGCCATAAATAAACAAATGATTGAATACATAATTCCTATCGTTATGTTATATGGGGTCTTACCTGAACAAGTCCTACACTGTGGCATAATTTACGTAATTGTGGCTCAGTGGTACTCGCTGCTAAATTGCGAACGACAACTAAAGATGTATTCGGAAGAGTTTCATCTTTTGTAATCACTCTTCGCCTGTTCAGAAACCCAGATGGTACATCATTATGGGTTGAAACTAGCTGAATATTATTGGTGACAGGCTCAGTCTTCGCAGATGCAACATTCAACACCTTCAGATTTGGATTGCCTTTGACAGTGCAAGTATTAGCAGCCCGATGAACAATTTGTTTAGGTTCATCCGATGATTTCTTTAATAATGCCAGTTTTCGATTTTTCTCCTTTTGCGCAAGTATAGCCTCACGCTGACGTTTTTGCTCCTCAATTTTTTGTCGATAAGCTTTAGTTTCTTCATCTTCGTCTTCATTGATGTCTTCCTGATACATAATAAATGTAAATAAAATGATTGTATAGCAAATAAAACTTACTACAACAACTGATTCAACTTTAGACTGTGTCAATTCCTCTTGAGGTTCCTCAAAGTATTCAATTTCCTTTGGATCGTCTACTTGTTCAGCATAGTCTTCTTCGTCTCCGTCTGCATAGTCAACGTACGTGTTATTGTTATTATTAGTCCATGGTTTTCGCTTGGGATAATCTGAATACGCGTCTTCATTCTGCCATGGATGAACGCGCTTATGACCGTAACCTTGATTTTGTAGTGTTCCTCGTTGAGTAACGTAACGACCACTCCCAAAGTTATTTCTAGGTCGAAACTGTTGCGATGCAAAAGTTCGAGAGGTAATACTTTGTTGTTGAGTAAAACGTTGAACATTTTGTCTTGGTTCCTGTGGATAGTTAAAGGAAGGTGGATGGTGTTGGGGCTGATTTTGAACGGGACCATTATATTTTGGAGCAGGACCTCTAGAATTTATCGGATATTGTTGAGAATGATGATTATTATTATTATTTGGAAATAGTTGTGGTGAATGTGCGTTTTGTGAATATGAATAATGATTGGGCTGTGGCGCTGGAAATTGATGCGATTGCTGCATAGGTGGCCGCTGAAAAGGTTGAATTGGTGGTGTTTGGTGTATCTGATTTGGATAATGTGATTGCTGATATTGATTATTTGTATTAGAGAATGGCTGATGTCCTTGAGAATTATGGTTTTGGTAGTTGTTATGATTTTGGTAACCATTATTTTGCTGCATGTAAGGTAATTGTTGTGGTTGTTGCATTGGCTGATTTTGCATCAAAACAGGCTGAGCATGATAGCATTGATTATTGGTTTGCACTGGCGGATTATAATTGTTAAATAAAGGTTGCATTTGTTGGTATTGTGGTTGTGGAGCTTGGGAAAGTGGTTGCCAGTTTAGAGCTGGACCAGGTTGTGGCTCTGAGACATCATACATTGGCTGAATAACAAAACATTAGGTCATTGACAAATTGGCCATAAATACTCACTACTCACCATTGAATATTGACCAGGTGGTTGATGAATTACTTGCCTTTGTTCTTGAAATCTTGGCACATTCATATTCACAGGACCAAGTCTTCTTTCCTCTCTTGGCTGAAAGCATTCCTGGTTATTAGCTGGCATTTGACATGGTTGCACCATTTGAACTGGCTTCTTTAGAAATGTTGGGTTTAGATAGCACTGTCCTGAACCCATCCTATTTCCATGAAGTGGCTTACTGCCATTGTTATAATGATTGTATGACCCTCTTCCCCGTCTTCCACCTCTGCTGATCAGTGGTCGTTTCCTAAATGAGTTGTTATAATCATTTCTTTGACGTCTATTATCAATTTGAACAGGTTCTTCTTTGCTTTGCCTTTCACTTGCAAATTTATCTCTGTGGGATTCTTCCTGCTCTTCATCCTCAATAGGGTCTGCTACAACATTGTTTATTACAAGTGTTTGTTTATATATATTAAAATGTATTACCTTGGAAGCTCAAACATGCTTCGTCTTCATCATCGTCTCGTAGTAATTCAGCTTCCTCATCCTGACCTAAATCATATTCTTCACCATCATCATCCCCTAATAGTTCTGCAGAATCCTCACTAAAACGACAGTCATTAAACGTATTCACGAAGTGCAGATAACTTATTTACTTACATATCAGTCATACTTAGATTAATGTTAGATTAATGAAACAATACACAAAGTTTGAAACACTATGTAGTATTAATTATAATAAAGTAAATTGTTTCGTTGCACTAAACACACCAACACCACCGAGTCAAGTTGCCTTGGTCAATACATAGTTAATCGAACCTAAAAAAGAATTAGTCTCATCGGCTGGACGGTGGCGCCCCTCTTAATTTGTGGATAGAAGTTTAAAACATTCAGACATAATATTCAAATATTTGATTGAAGCTAAAATTAAAAATAAAATATTATTGTCAATTGCAAAATTGTCACTTGATAAATGAAAAATTGTTAATTAAATCCTGAATTGGGTATTCGAATTAGTACCATATTTCAAATGAATTATTAATATTCTGGGATCATGGATGATTTTTGTCAATATAATCTTTTTCGTAAGCCAAGACCACCTCTATTCATTTCTCCCCCATATGCAAGGACCAGCGAAACGAAAGGAGATAGACAACAAATTCCTTCGTTACACTTGCGGGCTTCAGATCCTTCAAAAATATTATTATTGTGCGAATCTTTAAAAGACACTTGCACACTGGACTTGCAATTTAAAATAAACCACTACGTAAGGCTTGAAACCTATCATGCTATACAATTTTAAATTAATTCTTTTAAAGCTAATAAGTGAAACTACTTGTGAGGTGGCTTTTATTGCATCATGCCGAATATTTCCGGATGCCATCACTATTTCAATGATAAGTTACCAACCTCTTAATCCCCGCCTGCAGATTTCTAGCAGCGATCAAGTCATTGCTAATATTCTGCAGAATAAAAGTGGAGAAATATTTCCTGTTCAAAATTTACCTGCCGCTATTTTAGAACCACTTCAAACAATAATGCCCAAGTTGGCTGGCGAAGTTCAGGCAATTCCAATCTATGAACAAAAACACCACCATGGTAAGTACATTTGTTGGTATATTGAATGGCATTTTAATGACGAAATACGTAATTTAGGAATATCTGAAGAAACCAATTTTGTTGCGCATATTGTGTTCATAATTAATTCTTCACTTCCAAAAATGTTTGTGGGACATTTAGTACAAGAATGTTTCAGATTTGTACAGCCTATTTTGGTGAACACCACATTGCTTGAGAAACACTATAAAGTTAAAAACAACTATCAAAATTTATTGAAAATCTTTGAGAATGACTTAGATCTTATTGAGAATAAACAAAAAATGATCGAAATTTTTATCACGCAAGCTAAAAATATCTTTGAATGCGAAAGATGCGACATATACATATTGGATAAGAAGGGTAAAACATTCGAGGGTAATGTGTATTGCAATGGAAAAGTAATGCATGATACTGTACAACGAGGTGAGGGATTATTAGGATATGTATTCGCTAATAAGAAGGTAATTAACGTTAGCGACGCGTACCAGAATCCAATGTTTATGAAATCAGACGACAGAAAGTGCAATTATAAAACGCGCAACATTTATTGCGTCCCGATAATGAATCATCAGAAAGTACTTGGCTGCATGCAGCTGCGCAATAAAAATAATGGAGAGTTTAATATCTACGATGACGATATTGTTAAATTCTATGCACCATTAATATCATTTGGTATTCAGGTGTCTGATTTGCTTAACCGTCGAAAAGATGAAATGGATCGTTACAACATCTCGACGAAAATATTACTCTATCCGTATAAGTTTGACCATTTAGATGCCGAACATCTTGTGCATGCTGTTCGCCATTCTATTCATGGTTTTGATATACCAACATTCAACGCGCGCACAATACCCAAACATAGAATGGGTCTACTAGTAATGAAAATGTTTGAAGACCTGGGTTTCATAAAGACATTTAAATTCGAACGGTTAATTTTGGCGAAATTTATAGTATTGGTTGAAAAGGGGTATTTTAACAAACCCTATCATAATTTTTCTCATGCATTTTCCGCGACCCATTTTATTTATTCAACGATTATTGCCTTAGAATTGATGAGCAAACATGTATTAAGGTAAATGCGTTTAAATGTAAAATACCGTAAAATAATACACAGCAATTTCAGTGAATTAGAAGTTTTGGCTTTGCTAATTGCCGCACTTTGCCATGATTTGGATCATAAGGGCAAATCAAATTGTTTCAAATCACTAAATAATTCAACATTGGCGAGTTTATATACTAGCGATGATTCATTGATGGAATCGTATCATTTCTCTCAAGCTGTCAATGTGTTAAATAGCGAAGTATGCGTTTGGAATGCTGCTAGACCAGATAATATGCGAGTTGCTTTTTCAGGATTGTAATTTTCTGCAGAGTTTACCTAAACACGATTACGCTACCGTCTTGGAATCGATAAAATATAATATTTTAGCAACAGATTATGCCACCCATCTGAGAAAATTCAAAGAACAAGAGGCTACCTTGGGCGTATGGAAATGAATTGTTTTCATATTCTCGCATAATGATTTTAAACTAAATATGATTTTAGAAAAACTTTCAACCACGGTTGCGGGAACATAGAATGCATTTTTGCGCATTGCTAATGACTTGCGCTGATTTATGTGAACAAATAAGGGTATGCTAGAATATATTGCACTTGTTTTATAATAATAAAAAATCATTATATTGTTGTACAGGACTGGAGAACTGTTCGCACAGTTGCACTAGAAATGTATGGAGAGTTCTTTAAAACTGGACAACTAGAAGAACAAATGTCTATAGTCATGACACATGATCGTGAAAATGAAAAGGGCAAAATTCCAATATTACATATTAACTTCTTAAAGGACGTGTGTTTGCCGCCATTTCAGTAAGTTATACCCAAGGACATGCAAGCTTCTTTTTGACTTTTGTTTATAATTAGGCTACTTGCACGAGTGTATACTGATATGGACTTTTGCGTGGAAGCTCTTTATGATAACATCACCAACTGGGAACTCTCAAAGTCTTACTTCTTTAATCGCGACATCCAAGAAGTTACTTCAGTGGAATTACTACGCGGACACGCATTAAGTATGGCAAATTTAAATACTGGTGAAGAAGAAGAAGAAGAAGATGAACATAAAGGTGAATCATATCAGGCGCTTATTGATTGAATGAAATAAATTCTTTATATTTAAATCAAAAAGTTTACTTTTTCATTTATTTTGTTAATTAGTGATACCGTATCAGCGATAGTGTATTATTACGAAATCTAAGAAATTTGGATTTCGTAACTTTTGAAGCGATAAATAAAAATTAATTAACGGGATATTTACTTACACCCGAAAGGGTATAAAAGTAAATAGATCATACATAAGGGGATATTATGAAATATTTTTCTCCAGAGTTGGCTGGGTGGCCGTAGACCATATTAGTTTGGCCACCGCTAGCTCACTGCTGACGCTGCTGACCACTTAATTTGCTATAGTGGTGTACTCAGTGGATACATTCGGGACTAGTATAACGAAAGCTATGGGCGTAAAATTTTTAACATTGGCGGCGCCACATGTTTAAATAACATGCGTGATGAGCGCTTAATAGCACTCATAGTACTCAATAACGCACTGTGGCCTATATAACCTCAACGCTGCGTGAACGGTTGTATGTTAGCATTTCTCAAGATATTTATGCTAGAAAGAGAATCTAAATAATTTCTTCATCAATGTATTGATTATTAAATTTCTTATAACACGAGGTTATTTGAATATATTTCAACCGCTGGTTTAAGAATTATTAGTGGTCAAAATTAACATTTGTATTAAGTAAACACACTGCTTGTATATAGTCATAATATTTAGTTATTGTATATTTATTTCAAGATTTGACAAGTTACGTGGATTTAGAGATTGTGCAACACAACAACCATGAATACCAATACTGATCTAACAGAGGAAGAAGCAGCAGATTTACAGTTTCCCAAGGGTAAGTGTTTATTGTATTTGCAAATAATTTCATGAACTTTGCTATCCTTCCAGCACAAGAACATACAACTTCTCGCCAGCATGTGTTTTTAATAGATAACAAATGTGGTAACTGTGAAAATGAGTTAGTAGATAGGTATATAGCATGTGTTGATTGCAATGAAAACATCTGCTTATATTGTTTCTCCAATGGTGTAGAATTTCAGGATCATAGAAATGATCATAGTTATAAAGTTATTCATACTGAGTTTAATTTATTTGATCAGTCAGACTGGACAGCTAAAGAAGAACTTGCATTGCTGAATGGTTTGTTAAATCATGGCAATTGGCATGTAATTGCAAAGCAGATGCAAACCCGAACAGTGGCTGAACTTAAAAAGCATTATGATCACTTTTATTTGGCGCAAAGAGAATTAAAAGAAATACCCGTCTTTAAGAAACAAGAGGAGTGTTCTTCTGTGCAACCAATAATATGCTACAGAACCAAGCTGACTGGCCTCACAAACCCAATTCGAGACAATGACAACATGTGTGCTGGCTACAGTGCAGCAAGGTCAGATTTTGAATATGATTATGATAAAAATGCTGAAGATTTAGTAACAAAACTAGAATCAGTAGATTCCTTGGATCCTCATTATCAACTACAAACTGACTTACAAGTAGCAATTTTAAATATATATCGACGACGAATTGGTGAACGGGAGAGACGGAAACAAATTTTAAGAGAACATGGACTTATCATGCCTCAAAAGACAAAGTCTTGGCTTCAACGATATCATGCCACGATAACAGCTTCCGTTTATGAACGATTAGTTCGATTTATGCAGTTCTATACAGGCCAAGGCTTTGTATATTTATTAGAAGGACTTCATAGAGCTGGCGAGCTTAGACTGCAAATATCTAGGTGAGTTCAGGATTCAAATTTGTCACTGCAATAATAATTTAATTTAATGTAATTTCAGACTGATAGAACAACGAAAACGTGGCATTAAGACACTTGAAGAGGCGCGGCTATATACAAGACTCAAGCATCATCGTGAAGAGTGCATGTTAGAGCTCAAACGATTTCAACAAGCGTCCGAATTATCATTCAAATATAAGCAGGTTTTGGCAGGCAATGGCACAAAACGTAGAATTACCCCGCTTGAAATTGCGGGACTACCCGGTTATGATAAGCTCAGTACACCGGAACGCGACTTATGCCGAAGTATTCGACTTTCACCAACAGTGTATTTGGAAGTCAAAAGCATGCTGGTCCAAGAGAATAATAAACTTGGGTTTTTGCGATTACACACTGCTAGACGATTGCTTAAAATAGATGTTAATAAAACGCGGAAGTTGTATGATTTCTTAATGTCTGAGGGATACATTCAAGCGGCGAAAAATATGTAATAACTAGTTGTAATAAATTATTCATTATAGAATTCGAAAACGCTGAAACGCTCCTAATCTCTGAGGTGCACATGTTACTGGAGCATCGCAAGAAACAGAACGAATCGGTTGAAGACGAGCAAGAATTTTCCGAAGTATTTATGAAGACTTTAACGTACACGGATCGGTGTCGCAAGTTTAAAAACAAGGAGACGATTTGCGCCATTCGAAAGTAATTTTGACTGAACCAACGATTCTTTTCTACATTGTTTGATTGAAAATTAATTTTTAGCCTTTTGGTTCAAAAGAAGTTGCATAAATTTGAATTGGCTGCGATCGCTAACTTATGTCCAGTGACGACCGATGAAGCTAAATCCCTAATTCCGTCTCTAGAAGGTCGCTTTGAAGAAGAGGAACTTCAATCCGTCTTGGATGATATACAAACAAAGCGCAGCATTCAGTACTAAAATCTTGATTTAAAATATTTGCGATATTCATGCTGTACTTATTTCAATATATGTTTTCTATGATATACTCGTAATTGAATACTAAATTTATTATCTCCCAAAAATACGTGACGCAATGTTATGTCGTAATTTACAATCAATTAGCGAGAATGGCTATTGTCTGATCAGAATTATGTGTTTGTTTGAAATGCTCACGACTATTATCATTGTCTGTTTAATCTAAGTAATCATTCAGTAAGTGAGATTAACTTGATCACGCGTATTATTTTAATGAATATCAATTGTTTTAGCATCAATAACTAAGGAGATTATCTTTAAGTACTGCAGGACGATTGATTTAATTTACTCGATATTGTATTTTGTTACTATCGCAAAAACTTGATTCAATGAACGATTATTCCTAATTCTGCTAAACATTCATTGCAGTTTATCCTTAATGCAGCATGCGGCGCCTGCTTCTATCTCTCTATTATCCTTTTAGGCGCTGAATATATGTGCGCTACTCCTGCTTCGTGCGTCAGCAGGAATAATACCGCGCCTGCAGACAATGAAAACGCGCTTGTCTGGCGGCTTGCAGGAGCGAGACCAAGAGTGATGGCAGGTCGGTTTCGAGTCAGCAGGACGCACGAGCCTTACGAATGCGATCGACGGCAACCGAAACCCGTCCTGCGACTGAAAACTGTCGTGTACTCCTGCTGCCGATGTGCACCGTCCTCGTCATAGCAAACGCGCGTTCGCCGTGACGTCGTCGCCGGAGCCGCGATTCCTCCAGTTTTCAGTTTTCAACTCGTTTTCGGAGCGCGCGCGCGTGCGACTGAGTGTGTTCTCGCGGCGGAACAACACGTAAATGCGGAATCCGCGAGTTGCGGAAAGCGCGAACAACCTCGTGTGCGGCGTGCCGCGTTCATCGCAAAACTTAAACAATGCGCACCCTCTTTCTTGCAACTTTGTCCGATAGCAATCATCCGTAGTGCGCATTTTTCGCCTCGAACCTACCAAGTTGCGCGCATTGTTCCGAATTGACTGAAGACAGCAAAGTGCGCTAGTTTAACGCTTGAATGAAAAGTTTGCCTTTTGGGGCTCGCAAGCCTATTAGTGCGCGTGGAAAGCGGATGGAAAACTAAGAAATCACCAGTGACTTAAGTCAATACACGCCGACAAGTCACACAGTACGCGCACGTGCGCTTTCCGCTCTTCGATTACCGATTGACGAGATCGCAACTCACATGGTGCGTTCTTCTCATCTCTTCTCAGTGTTCTTTCCTATCTCTGCAGTTAATTGAATATGTATATAATGAGTTTGAGTGTTATGTTTTTGAGTTGGTTTCGTTTTGTGTTTAATTCACACTGATTTTCAACCGCATAGTTGGTGTGCCTTCTATTAGTGTTCTTCTTCTCATACTTTGCGTAAAACCGAATTATGTTGTAACTATTTAGCAACGACGAGAGCCGAAAAACAGATCGAGCGAACATCTGTAAACGAGGTAAGCGACTGCCCAAAAAATCCTGCAGTGAGAAAGCGCATAAATTTGTACGTATGTACAAACATCAAAATTGTTATAACAACATTGAGCGACGCCACTATACGATTCGCGGAAAGTGACATGAAATGCATCAGCAACGATTGCAGTCACATGGAGTGTCATAAATCACGAGAATCTCGCGGATTCTCTAATCTGATTAAAGTACCTACAGCCGACTTGTTTCAGTCGCCCCTGTCATCCAGATAAGTTCGAGAGGACGGCGGAGAACGTTGGCGAAGCAGACCTAATCGCAAGAATGAATATTGTGCGGAGCGACATTATCAAAATCGAAAGAGTGCGCGCGCTCATTGTCTGTCAAGAATGGTCGTCGAGCGTTTATTCTTTCTTAATTTATGTTTCCGGTTCGTACTTGATATGACCCATATGCATACGCCTATCAGACGCGTGTATGTGTGTACAAACGATAATAATTTCAATCTCTCTCTTAAATATTTTATTATCTTATTTACACTCGCGCCAGCAGCAGCAGCAGCAACTCGAGTCTAGGCTTAGCGCGATGCGTCTCACAACTGTCCATCACTTTAGCACAGCATACGAATCTCTCGGCTCATCGCACAACGATGAATAATAGTCGAAGGCGCAATGCATTCATCAGTGATGCATGCTAAACACATGTTAGTTAAATGCGCGCTCGCGCTGTTGCGTATGCGAAACTCGCGCGCGCGTTCGTTGTCTCGCCCGTCGCCATCATTAAGCCTTATTATTTGTTATAATTTAATGCAATTACTACAGCTAATTGTTACGAGTGCACTTAAATTGAACTCTCTTCCTCAGTGTGTATAATGGTAACTGCATTTGCATTTCAACTTTTCCAGTCATTGCGCCGCACGCTCGCTCATTACGAATGAGCATCATGCAGGCATCATGAACGTAGGAGCTTAGATAATTAATTACCAAAACTGTTTTGTGTGCTTAGTTTCTGTTTATTGTTGTCAAACTTTTCCACTCAAGTCATTGCGTCCATGTTTAGCGCGCTATTGTTGAACTGGAATCTCGGAGATCAATTATTTCAGAGTGGCATTCGGTGTAGTAATGAACGTGAGTTTTTCATAATAAACGTGGTCCGAGGCTGGGCTTATAATATGCGATACAGTTCATTAATTAGCATTCAATATTGATTATTGATTAGGTGGAACATGTGCGAACGCGTTGCGCGCATAAACATAGGTGGCATATTTCGGGCGTCGTAATCGAATTTATCAGCAGGCCAAATTGGAGTTTGAATAATGCGCGCCACCGCGAGGAATTTCAATGTTTCGCTGGAAACGGTGGCTGGCGTTTCGGATTTTTATGGCGCGAGGTCGACAACTATATTAGCGCGCCAGTTTGCGCGGCTCGTGCCGCTCTCGTGTTTCACACGCCGATGCAAATTTTTGTCGCAAACTCCTGCAACGCTGTTTGACGCCTGCAAAATGCATGTGCATTTGCAAATATGCCTACCACGGGCCGCACGCACGCACGCGCCAATGACTTACTGCCGGCGATCATTAAGATTTAATAACGCGGCAAAGGTGCAGGATTAATAAGTCGTTTATTCACTTAGCGCTTTGCGCGGTGGCCAACGCAATTTATTGACGACTTGGACCAGAAGCGAACTTTTACGAGGAGCAGCGGCAGCAGCAGCTCTATTACATTGTAGCACACGAACGCGGCGAGGAATAATTTTCGTTAAATGTGTAAATTATGAAAATCGTTTTCTACGCCATTCATTCGCTCTGGTTGCGCTCGCGCGCGAGTCTGCCATTCGTAAAGCGCATATTGAAATGTTTTAAATGAATGCACATATATTATTCAAATGTGAAGAATGGTAAAATATACTCGCTTCGACTTTTTCCACATGTTTTTGTAATCGAATCTTCCCGCAAACAATGGTAGAAAAAACAATGCAAAATATTCGCGCGGGTGCGTACTACGTTTGTACGCAGTGCTCGTCTGAAAAAGCAGGAGCGCATTTTTCGTGTGTGTTTACAAAGTGCGTTCGAAAATAATTAGCCTAGCGTCAGACAAAAACATCCGGAATGGTGTACTTTTAACTTTAATGGCTATGAATATATTGAAATAGTAATGCGCTTCGTGTAAGTGCTCGGAGGAAGGACGTGGAACAAACGCCAAGCGGCATTTGTGCATTAACAGCCCGATGATAATAAACTCGATGAGCTTCGAATTCGAAGGCGCTATTAATAGTGCTTTTTTCACATTGAATCAAAGCAGATAACAGTCTCTACCGTGCTTTGATTTTGCTACGCGCTATGTAGTATTATGATTTATGATACTTACTCCGTTGTTTAAATTTGCAAACTTTTATATTTAGCAATTACTTTATAATTACTTAACATTGGCCTTAAAGTTCAACAAACTTGTTTCAATTTTCATGTGTGTATAACCACACCAAACACAGGGGAAGCAATAGTAAATTTGTGAGATTATTATGCGGATTTTCATGCTGAGGAAAGTGAATGACAGAATGATAGCTTATCGAGAATTTGATATGCATCTTTCTGTTAGTGAAAGAATATTTACAATTTCTTTTATAGTTTTCTTACATCCTGTGTTTTTTACTTAATTTATTTAAAATTTATGTTAAACAATTATTTAAATACAGAAGTAATTAAATAATCTGATATCGCAAATAAATTTCAGTTACTCCAGGTCAAATGAATAAAAAAGCAAACAAAAAGTACGTTGACTTTAAGCGATTATTAATCTATTTGATAAAATGTGATAATTAAATCACAACTATTTGAGAATTTATTAAGCTTTATACCAGCGAAGGAATCTTGCATAGTTTCTGACAAATTAAATAAAATATAATTACGCGTTTTACTGATCGTGTTTACCATGGTGGTGGTTTCTCAACTCCACTGAAACTTTTCAAATCGTCATAACTTCTAAAGTCGTGAACTGATTTTAATAGTTTAAACACTGTTATGACCAGCATGAAAAGCCGTTTTAATGGTTTTGCTGTGATATTAATTTTACCGTAAGAAACTGCTGCTATTTTACTAGATATTCGTTGTATTAGTAAGTGAGAAGGCTTTCACACAATTCTCAGTTGTATGTAGGGTAACTAAATTAAAATCAATTATTAATCCACAGTAATTATTCATTTCATTATTCATAGCGTGTTTGTCAATCAATACCGAGGAAGGACGTTCGCGCAAAAGAACGACAGCGAGTTACGCATTATCCGAATTAAAAATGCATTCGGCAAATATCAAAAGATCTAATCCTGAATTCGCTTCTCCGACGCGCATTACGCGGCGTCCTTTCCCTCAACTTATTATCTACTTGTTGTGCCTGTCTCGTGTCTTGCGCATGTTTAGCGTCGCGCAGCTCATGGAAATGTTTTGTCTCCGCAACAAACAGCGACTGAATGCTTCCGTGTTGCGTGCCTGCCGGGAATTAAGAACTAAATTCGTTCGGATCACGTGAAACGAACGTTTGTCTGTTCGCGTGGCATGCTCGGGGTGTAAGGAGCGTGCATGTGACACCGTTTACTGCGCTCGCCGCCCCCGAAGGAAAGCACTGATGGACGTCGCGGAAAACAACAAAACAATAAAATCCACGTCGAACTCGAGGCCACTCTTGTTCGTCGTGTTGACGAAACCAAGCACCGACGAAAATGAAATTAATTTGATTATGTCCATCAAAATTAATTGTACCCCCCTGGCTATTTTCGAAATACGCCGAATTTTCAAAGACGAGCAAGTCAAAAACTTGAAAATAAGCAAGCAAGTCGGTGTTATAATTACGACGGAAAGGTGGAAAGTTATTATCCCGCATGGCAATGTTTATAATCCAGCGAAACGCTCGACCGCATTTTGATTGAAATGTCATCTGACTTGAGTTAATGGAACACTGCAGCGCGCCCAGCATGAAACATGGAAATGAATATATTATGCGATGTTTTTGCGTGTCGTTCGGCTGTTGTGCTCAATCATTCCGTTACAATATTAGATCAATAGAGATCGGGAGCGAACTGGATGCGGTGCGCGAGTCGCAAAACAACGCAGCACACGTCACAGATGCGAATGTTTGGCGTGTGCGACGTCCAGCTATACATAGTTCATTCCCCATGCACGGCGCATCTGTCTGTCTATTCCACGTACGCGTCGATACATTACGCAGTCTATAAATTTCATTTAGTGTCTGTCTGTCGCAATACCAATGCGTTCTCTTGCGATAGAACTAGGCAGGCAGTGTGCGTCCAGCGCTGCGAAGAAGTTGGAAAGCCGCAAGAAAAACAGCCACTCTTGTGCGTATTCGACGAAGAGATGCAGCGCATGTTTGCACTAAAATCAAATTTATTATCGTTTATTTTCAGCGCACCGAAACGCTTTTTGTTTTCGTCTGTTGTTTTAAAACGATTGTTTTATTTTGTTTTGATGGAGCATGTTTTTCAAACACATATTGAATGGTAAATTCACTTTTTGTTCGTTTTCAATAAATAATAGCGCAAAATATTTCGTCATGGCAAAATTAACTTTATAAAATGCAATTATTTTTACCCTTTGAATGCACATTTGAAAGGTTAAAAGGTATAGTTTATAGAGAGTGCATTTTTAGTGCTCGCAATGGAAGGATAAAAAATCTCTCATTTTGCTAAAGTTTGGCGAATTCTACCAAAGTTATGACAGCATTCGTCAATGCGTGGAAATATTCCTCGACTTTCATTCATACACGACGAGTATGAATAGATCAAAGCACTCATCATGTGTGTTCCCCGTGAGCATGCAAAGTGTATTTTTGTTTGCATTAAATTCGAAAATAAACAGCAATGGCTTTCGGCGTTGCTCTTGTTTGTACGTCCATCCATCTATCGTGTTTGATCCCATTGCTTCACGTCGCACCGCAAAAACAATTTCAACCTTTTCCCCATATGAACTTTTATGACATTCGAAAATTAACGCATCGAAAATAAAATGGCAATCTTGCAATGCCAGCTTTGTTACTCCTTCGAGTTTTCCCGCTTGATTTACGCGACATTTTGCACGCATTAATATTTAAATGACTCTTTGTTGGGCGTGCTTCGCTTTTAAATATTTTGCATTATTCATTTTTGCTTGCTGATAGAGAATTGTATCGAACTGCATTTGTATTAGTTTTGCATGCTGTTAAAAATGATATTGCATATAAAATGTGCGTTCGTTTTTAATTTTTCAGCGAGAATTACCCAATGAGAAAAGTTGGAAGAGCATAAAATAAAACGTAATTACACCTAGAGTAAAGTTATTCACACCGGCGGAAAAAGTATGCGTTTTAGTGGGCAGGAAATTGAAATTTTTACTCTAGCATTATACGTTGTAATGTTTATGCATGCGCCCTGCTGAAAAATGCAATTTTGCGTCGCTCAGTGTGCGCGCACGTGCATAAAGCAGATTGAATGTAATTTAATAAACAATGTATATCAAATGAATGAAGCGTGCTTTCCGGGGGGCGGCCATTCTATCATCAGGAACGCCATCTGAAGCTCTTTTATTATTCTATTAGGCTACTGCACCATATACATTTCGCGTGAAAATGAATAAACAAAAAAATTGTACAAACATTGGGCGAACAAAGTAACCGTATTTCCGGTGCTTTTAAAAATTCCACAATTTTTTTGGAATTATTTGGAATTATTTCTCAAGTACATAGTCTGGATAATAACTAATCTAATGATAATCACTAAATAATCTTTTTGATCATACAAGTATTATATTTTTTTGCAGTGATAAAAACTCGTATTAAGTGAAGTAGTAATATTATTTTTTGTCACTATTCTTAATCGTGGAATATTTGAACTAGATTTCGAACAATTTACGGAAAAGTTGTATAATATTATAATTAAATTTAGCAATATTGCAATAGAAATCCAGTTATATAAAAACAAGTACAACAACGCATATTATCTAAGAGAGGAAACCAATCCAGATAAATCCAGTGCGGCGAAGCACTGCGACTCTATACGTTCGATTGTTTATTGTCAATTATTATCATGTGCGCCCGTATCACATACTTGTATAACGCATTCGGTCGATGAAAATGTTATAATCGTAGTCGACCGTGGAAAATACCCGCGTGTACATCGATTATAAAAAAACACTCAACGAACACGAGAAGAACAATGCACACAATTAATAATCGTAGTAATTAATCAGTTCGCTTTTGGAGCGAACAAAAGAAGTCGATTAAAGGTAGCAGCATGCGCGACCAGCTTAAATCGAACCTAATTGTTTATCTATTAAATTACGTTATCTATGCGATTCATTAATTTAAGTGCGATATGATTGAAGAGCGCTGATAAAACACGTTCAGGTGTCCGTTCGTTATCTGTCCGTAATAGCGTTCGTCGTGTTATTATGAAAATTACAAAATGTTTTCATCGTTATTGTTTTTCTAGGGGTTTTTTTTCGCATTCCTCATAGGAAACGCGCGCGTCGATAATCCGCCAATTATTTCAATGCGCATTAAAAAAATTTCAGACTATTAAAAGTGTGATGCTGAGCAGAGCCAAAACAAATCCATCTGTCTGGAATGTTTATTGACACTGGCGCTTAGCGTTCTGCTAACGTTATCAACATGCTAATCTGCAACACGTAATAAACTAATCACAATCGCAAACAATTCAAAAATGTCGCAATACGCACACACATACTTTGCACTCGATTTCGAGGTGCTACTGACACGTTTTTCTCAATTTTTCCGTTCGTCCTCTCAAATCCACCTGTAAATACTTATGGATGAAGTGCTTTTCATGTTTTACCAAAGTTCTGAGCTGATTTGTACCAAAAACAAAACACGATAAAAACTAATTACAACTCTTGTACATTTTTGAAATTCAGGAAGTAAATTAGCCGTTTTAAAATATGCTCAAACTTGTGCGCTAATTAAAGAAAAACCGTACATAAATATGCAGCTAATTAGAATGCAATTACTAAACTTTTGCTTCTTTTATTTGTTCGTTAAGGCCCTCGACACAAAGAAAATTCGGGGTTAATTTATGTAAATTTCGCAAGGGAAATTTTCCAAACGTTTCAACTATATGAAAAAGTGTTCTATCTTAAACGAAGAAAAAGGGAAAAAGCACACGGTCGTGTATTATTAAATGCATGTAGTTTGTATAGTTCGCTCGTCTGCTTACGAATGACGTTGGCATGGGAAATTTCGAGGCGCATTTCCCGCGCACGAAATTTGCATAGAAACGAAGCGAGCGGTCCGAGATTTTATTCTAATTATTCATGAGCCTGCACGTTACACTTAGTTAAGATATGAACGTCGTGTGGCGATAAGGATGATGTACAGGATAATGATGACGTTGCGCGCTCCACACAGATTATCATTTTCCACTGCGGCTGCTGCTGGTGCTGCTGCCCCTACGCCTGGAAGCGTTTGGTTTTGTCGTCGCCAAAGAAAACCGAAACCTTCGTACCCGTTATCACGATGATGGTCGCTTGCGTTTGACGATTATACACAAAGCCGACGAAACTTGCAAATTTCATGAGCAGCGTTGAATATGCTAAGTGAATTGCTGCGAGAATTTTTTTCAGCTGGTGTATGATATCGAATTGCCTTGAAACATTAGTCAATTACGGCAATAAATCAATGGAATTAAGGATATCTGTGATAATAGGCAAAATTTATGACCTCTAGTCGGATGGCTAGTCATCGAAATGTAATTAAAACATTAGCAAAACTCATTAATTTCGCGTTCGCGCTACAAATATTAGCGATGTGATTAATTAAATAGCGTTTAATTACACATTTTACGTTTTTGCGCCGCCGGAAAATGCACGAATTAATTCCCATTCGCACTTTGACAATTCCCATGAGTTTTATTTGCGGTTAATAGCAAGATATTTCCGTATTTATGGAAAGCCGAGGGGATAATTTTCGACTTTGCCATTTTCTTTTCTCTCCGTGATGTACGAGAGGATGAATTTCCTGCCATTAATGCTAAATCATCCCTCCTTGAACTGATATTTATTATCCTTGTTGAAGGTGGTGCGAGCGACGCGGGGGAGCGCTGCAAGCGTACGAAGGATATAAAAAGCGCGCAACTGTACTGAAAACAAACTTTGTTTCGACGTCAGCCACAAGGCGACGATGAATGGCCGTGGTGTAGGTAAACAAGCATATAAATTTTTGCGCCTTTACACGATAAAAAAGCGCGCTGCGTATGCGCAATAATGAATGACGTAAATGTATGATGAATGAGCTCAGAGTGGTTGGTTGGTTGGTCGCTCCTTGCGCTGAATAACGCTAAGGATTTCGTCTATAAACTCCCGCAAACTTTTGAGTATTTTTAAGGGCTTTAAACTACTTTTGCTAAAGTCTAAAATAAAATTTTACCAAGTATTTAAGTCGACAAAATTTATGCAAAGAGTTTGGTTTGTGTGCCTCAAGTTGAATTTCAAGATTTAAGTTCATTAATTGAGGAGAACGCGCGATAAATTAATGCGGACGCGTCGCTACTGCAATGCAATTTGCACGCCTTTTTTGTTTACCCATGCGGCGTTACTCATCGCAATTAACTCGCATAAATCAATTATCCTTATTAGCTATCGCCGATAAACGCTAGGCGCTCGCGTTTTATTGACCCTGGCAGTGGCGGCGCCTTCGGACGTGTCCGGCCTCCGCGTTCTTGTTTGTTTTAATGCTTCAACATGCAATATTATAGTCTGTGCAAATACCAGTCGTTTATCTTCATATTGGCTGCTATAAAAAGTAAATATTTCGTTATTGCCAATTCTTGCGCTTTGCCTCTTTTATTTTCAACGCGAAGAAGAATTTCGAGTTGAATATTTATTAGCATTCCGGAAGTGCGAAACTGCTAAGGCGTCGCATTAATGTTGTGTACGATGTAGTACAGAGTTTAAGTAAGATTAGTGGTTGATAACTGCTGGCCAACCGTTTTGTGCAATTGTGTTGCGTCGTAAATTAATCTACATTTTGATATACCGTATTCAAGATACAAATTAATGTAGTGGAAACTAGGCTAATTTCGTGCTATTAGGAAGTATACGCTCTGCGTCTTAATAGAGCTCTAAACATTTGTTCAAATTTATTATCCTTGAAGAAAATTTCAAGTGCCCACTTAACTACATTTTTCTTTTCTTCTGTATATTATTTTATGTTTGAAACAATGCTCTGAAATTTAATTATAAGTTAACTAATGAGATCAGATATAACTTTAGCAGTCAGAGTTGATGTTTGTTGGAATAGAAAGCAAACATGCACAGCAAATGCATTTATTGAATTGTGTTCGGTTACTGGGCAGCGAAGGGAAGGCAGGCACAAAACGGGAGGCGAAAGCAAGTGACATGTGCACTGATGAGCATTGGCAAGCGCACGCACACCGCATCCGAATATGCAACGACATGATAATTGCTGCCTCCTCGGGCAGGACACGCTGTTAGACATCATCAAAATCATCATTATTGTCGCGAAGCAAAGGAAATGCGCACACGACGCGTATCGATTTGCAATCGTTGTCTTGGGGTGCGCTAGTTTCAACCTGTTGGAAAGCATGAAATCCTCGCGCGTATATTCGATGCCCGATTTAATCACTGTTAACAATTATTGGAGGTTGAGTTGTTACAAGTTTGAGCCGACAGCGTGGCACAGGTGCGCGTTGTAAATTGTGGTTGTGCAGCTTCGAATTTGTCTGATGTGATTACACATTGCGCTTAAACTTTAATTAAGTTCCTCTATGCTGTGTGGTGATTCGTATGCGAGATTTATCAAAAATTCACAAGCGTTTTAATTAAAATATTTTCATTATTTCTTTAGTATGATAAAGTTAAAGTTAAATTAACTTTCGACGTTGTATATTCGTGCAGAAAACGAATGATGGAAAACTTACAATGTACTCGAGGAGAATTTTCTGATCAAATCGTAATATTTCTTACTTTGCATGCGCTACGATACAATGCAACATTTTTCAATTCGACGTCTTGTACAACCGTGTGAAACTCGTATACTCGTAGAATTCCTTGGGGAATAAGTGCACCAAAATGAAAACTTACTTCAACTACGAGACTCTATCTGCTTTACATGTGCGAATATCCCGTACGTATGAAAAGGTAAAAAAAAATATCTACGAATGAAGAAGAAAACGAAAAATATGACCAAAAGCGGGATAAAAATGAATAACATATGTATCCATAAAACTCATCCGGAAAAAATGTACGCAAAAGCTTTTCCTCTTTTGTTGCTTCAATTTTTAATCTACGAAAACGCATTTCATGCTATATTTTTCTTCATCGCATTTTTTGTTGTTTTCCGTAGCTACAATTTTTCCCCCGGCGCGCGCGCGATTTTTATTATTTTTTACATTTTTTTATTCACTTTTATTGACTTTATGCTTATCCCGGCAGCGTTTGAAGAAAATATATTATGTATTAAAACGAAAATTCAAGCGCAAAATTTCACATACCTACTTGTTGCACTTTAATTTCCTCGCGGAATAAATCGCAATTTTAATTAAAATTGCAATTACAGGAATTACGCCCTCGCCTTCTTTCAAGCGCACACAAGTGGTGATAATAACGTGGAAAATGTGCACGAGTGGGGAGAAATGAAAATTGCTAAATATCAATTACGAGTTTGGCTCGTGCGTATGTGTTGGGGGTTGTATAGTGGTGGAGTTGGCGGCGTCCAACAAACACCACGTGCAGATAATATTCGGGAGAGCAGGAGGAACGCCTCGCGTTTTCATGTTGATGATAACATCGCTTAATAGAAATGCGGTTTGGGGATGATAGGCACGTTTCAGCCACCACAAAGGCGGCTATCATCCCACGCGTACAAGGGCTGTTCATGAATTATTCACTTGTTAACTGTGCATGCACGTTGCGGATGTGACGCTATTTTAGATTTGTTTAGAAAAAAAAAACTCGATAAATCTTACACGCGGAAATGTATGCAAAATCTGAAAAGTTTTGAAATAATATTTGTGCTTTCAGCGCAAACTTCCGCAAACTGGAAATAATAAGTATTATTAGTAAAGTTTTGGAAATTTAAATAATTCGAAATTTTATTACGTTAAGTGAAGATGCTACTCACCCTTAGGAGATTTACGCTGATGACCGTGAATGAAAATGACGACAATGTTTTAAGGATAATTACCCTAAAAGTGGAAAGTTATTTTTGTTTCTCGTATTATGCTGAAAAGTTTTAAGTGCAACCCACATTTGTTATTCTTCGAGATAATTGTAGAGTAAAATAATGATAATATTCTTGCTACTTTACGAACAACCCTTGTGCAAACTTGCTATGCGCACACATTCCGCTTATGAAAAGCACACCAAATACAATTTCGCTTATAATCGTGTTGTCGCGGCGTGTGTGCTGTGCGGGATGAAACAAAACTATGCGTTAGTGCCATCTGCCACTAACGATGATCATACGCACAACCCCTCGAGCTAGCCAAACGAAGGAAGGCAAAATTGAAGCGCAAACGTACCAATAATAAATTAACTGAATGTGTTAAATCGTGCTATTTGCTAATGACTTTACCACTGTAAATTTCCTATTAATTTCTTTGAATTGCAAATGATTCAGACAGATGACTTATATGGATGAATTATCCTTGAATTTCCGATGTGATATTAAAGAGCTTCATTACGTACGTGTATGTAATTTTGCTTTTATGCTGCTGAATAAATTTCAAACTAAACAGCATTACCGTAAACTGTAGTAAGTATTAGTAGTGCAATAAATTCTAGTTCCACGCTTGGAACAAAAATACTATTCCGCAAAGTTAATTCTTGCAGTTGATAAATTTCCGCAAGGATTAGTTTTAAGCCGTTCGTGTTTATGTTTTCCATATTTCTACTGCTGCGAGATTTCATTACGCTTTTATAATATTGGCCTTGCGTTGCCTTTGTACGAGTAGAATATGAATGGAACATGGCAATACAAATCCGCAAAATTTAATTTGTGTGTAAATTAAAAGCAAACTTACATTTATGCCGCGTGTGCCATTGGAAATCCTGAAACAAATGAGAAAAATATTTATTAAACATTATTTCCATAACTAATTCAGAGCGTTATTACTTTTAAAACAGTTTGAAAAATCATTAGTTATCCTTAATGGTAATTTCATAAATCGTTTGAAATAGAGCAGAGTTGTAATTCAAAATACAAATTTGTCTAGCAATCAATCATGAAATCGCGGAAATGAAAACAATTGGTATTATAATTCGTGTTTCCTGCTAACACGAGCTGTTAGTTTGACATTTCTGGCACTCTGGTTTAGGCATCTGATTTATGCATGTGTATGATAGATATGCAATTTATACGAATTTTGTTAGCAAATCGCGATAATAGCTTAATCAATCATTGCTCTTGCAGGACGCAAGCAGCGAGGCAGGATGAAAACGATGCATAGCATCTTGAAGCCTGTGACACGCTATGAATGGTACGCGGCGCGCAAAATATTTCAGATTATAGTGAAATGAATGTGCGTCGCGTCATCAACTTGGGCATCCGGAGGCGGCGGCGGCGGCAGCATTGCCTCATCACGATTCATCCCGGGGAAGTTTTGCACAGTGCCCGTCGGATGGGCACGCACACTTTTCGGGTTGCTGTTCACAATAGCAGCGCATTCATCATGCGCGGCGTCGTTGCAAATTTTTATCGCATTCATTCTTCATTATTTGTGAACTCTTTGCGTGTGCGCCAAGGGGAGATTCATTTTTATGATAAATAATCTCATTATCAGAGAGTACTTCAAGTGCTACAGTAAAATGTAGTTGCATTTCCGCGAAAAATGCACACACTAAATATAACGCGCGAAATAAATTTCTACACTTTAAGATAAAAAATATTTTAGGAAAATTGTTCAATTTACGAGGCGTTCACAATGAGATTTTTCTGTCATGTCTATTGTGTATCCACAAACAATTAATTGACGTGCGTATTGAGCATGAAAAACGATTTCCCGTGAAAATTGGCAAATGCCGAGGTATTTGCTGGCGTTTTCTTGTTTTTATGATTTTCCTTTATACGATTTGCTTTATGTTTAGGCGGCGCGTACACACATTTGCTTGTTTATTCAACGAATAGTCACAACATTGAAGATTTCGATATTGAATCCACGCAAAAATCTATTGCACCAGATTGCTACGCGTATTTATAGTTAATATTTACCTTTAACGAAATAGCTTTATGCGTGTATTGGCGTCTCTTCGATGAGAATGTTCAAGTACGAAGAGGGAAGATGCAAGCAATCGAACAAGCATCGATACATCAAATGGAAATCTTTCAGGGACGCCTCGTCCTCGCAATCCTCGCAAAGGATGTGCAGCTATTGTACGAGAATATTTTCCTATGGATTTTTCCCTTGGAGTCGCTCTACTCAGCGATCGAATAATATTTATGCACGTGGTATTTGTGGACATGATTTGGCGCGCAAATGATATTTATAAGTTTCAATTATACTCGATTATTCAGCACCGAAAATACATTTAAGAAATGCACTCGACGGCTTGATTGATTCAGGGTTAACCAATCGATATTTTCAGCTATCAAATCATTCTCTAATCGCCTTACACATACTGCGCATCATGAAATCAATTATTAATCAAGTTCAAACGTTAATCACATCCTACTATTTATTCAATATTAATGATTCATAAAGTCTATTCATTAAATCCAAGCATGAAATAATTTAAATATTTTTATGTGTTCTAGAAATGATTAAAATTCTAATTAGAACTCAAATTTAATGATTGCTACGCATTATGAATACACAACCGAACGGAAATTGTTTATGCAATCAATTTAACTGCGCATCCGATAGATAAATTACATTTTATCGCGGAATATGTAATTAAATAAATCGAAAATAGTTCTGCGAAAGACGACGACTGTTTTTGTTCCACTTTCGTTTACGTTAATTCATGCAGGCTTTATCAATTGCTTTAGTGATATGCCAAAGCGAATGTAAAAATGAAAAAACTGCGGTCGTAATTGTTTCGCATCATAAAATTGCTTAAACAGTTAATAATGTGCCATGCGAGTGCCTGAAGCATTGTTGACAGCTGAATGTGACAGCTTAATTAATTCCGAATTGAGGCCCTCATGTTGATTCTAATGGAAATGTGTCACCATAGTTGTAATGCATTACAACGATTAAATTGACAATTTTATTGATTTTCCATTTACGCTAGTAATTATATCAAGCGACGTATTTTAATTAAGTTTCACATATTAGCTGCAATTTAATATCGCAAACAAGTAAGTAAATAAAATTCTTTGCTCGTAATTTTTGTAATAAATCGCAGAATCATTTGCTCTTTTACGAGTTTTTTCTTTCGGCAGCTGCGAAAAACTGTTCAACCCTTAAAAATACTTTTAAAGCATTCCAACAAACCCGCTTGCCTTCGCCCCGGAATGCGAAATCATTGAGCAGCGATTGGATTTATATGAAAATTCCAAACGTATTTGCAATTCGTAACGTCAAGGCGATTGGAAATATTCAAAGCGGCACGTGCAAATTTTTTAATCGGATTGCTGCCTTTCAGAGTATCTTCATCTCGAATGTGTGCGCACACGCACGCCGCCAGCCGTTAGCCGCCCCCTCCGGATAAAAGTTGAACGGCGGAGCGTATTTTTTTGACAAATTTGCACATAATTCGTGTATGTGGAGTACACACTTTGTTAATCCGAATTTTTAACGAAAAAAGTTTAAATTCGCTCACGCTCGAGGCATATTCGTTCGGTGCTATCAGGGAAGGCAAACAGAATCTGCTTGTTTACCTTATTTTAGGAAGACAAAACCGGCAGGAGCAAAAGTGAAAGCAACAAAGTGCCATGATGCTGAGCAAATATTTACGCTTATAATGCTTCCTTCGACATGAATTATTTTGCTTTTGGTTTTTGCTTTTTAATGGTTTTAATTATCGACGAGATTACCCTGCACATTTTTCTAGTAAATTGAATTTTAACGCAAAAAGATTGCTTCAACTTTTTCTCTTCTTCCCCACCACGAAAAAAACAGGTGAACACAATAAAGATGTTATTTACACTAGATAATTAACATACACGTGTCTTTTGCTACGTGCTGGTGACTTTACGTAATCTGTTGATGGTCAATCGGGGAGCAAAAAGTGTCTAGGAAACCCTTATAATCCGCAACGTAAACGGATTACGCACAAAAACTCTGGACCGTAAAACTCTCCCTTACACGTAAAATCGAACACGATTTTCTTTAGAGGGTGTGCGCCCGCGTATTGCTTTCCCTTAATTCGATGCGTCAACTCTCGCATACTACTCATCCCGTTTTACTTGCGCGCATTTTGATTTTCACTTCTTTCGCACTGAAAATTGGAAAAGTAGGCAGCGCGCGTTGCGGTCGTCGTTGACGGGAAGAGAAAAAAAAGGGAAGGGCGCTAAAACCTCACCAGGGGCTTTTCTTATTAAACTCTCCATGCAAACAAAACAACTCAGCGGAGAGTCACAATGCGCTGCCGCCGCTGGGAGTTTTCCCATGTACGCGAAAATCCTTTTTCTCGCCGACTTTTGCGCTGCGAACAAACCGAGCAAACGAAGCAATCAATAGACGAAAATAACGCTGGTAGGCTTTTTATTGGCTTATTGTGTTCGGGCCGGCAATAAAACCAACGAGGAAAATCACGAATTGTCCTAGGGGTGCGAACTTAAGACGTCAAGCGTTAATTGCTCATTATCTTCAAGGGTGATAATCGATTGCGGCCACGCATTGTTCGCAATTATTTTGCATGTACTGATTCAACATGCGCCACATTTCAAGGGTTTTTTAATTGCACTTGAAGGACGTGAATGCAACGCGAAACCACTTAGCAAACTCGACGTCTCTTAATTATGTCGGGTGCGAAAATAAAACTACGCGTGCGAGATGGACAAAAGCTGGCAACTACAGGGGTTGTGCGCGCTTGATTCCTTTCAACCTCATTCCGCGCGACGCGACACACAATGTGATGATAGAAAATGTCGATTGTCGTCATTTCACACGTCGTTCTGGGCGCGTGTTTTACGGCCGTGCGACCGACCCACTTCTCTCCGGCGCTTCTTCCTGCACGTCCTGATAGATAATAGACGCACGACAGCCGCAATGATGACACGAGGAGGCACGAAGAAAAAACGCTATTCATCATTACACACGGTCTGTTTACACGCGCGCGGGCGCGTCCTGACGAGAAGAAGAAGCTGGAGAAGGAGCAGAGTTTGTGAGGAATCTTACCGCACCATGATACGATGTCGTCGTCGAGGAAACCGAGCGTGGTTAAGACACGTCTATTATTTTATCTGCACGCGCACCCATTTTCCCCCTTGCTTTCCCATTTATGGGACTCGAGGATATAATAGAGAATCGAGTAATATTGTTATGTCATATCAACGCAAATGTTTCCTTCTGGTTGATTATGTTTGACATTGATTTTCGATTTTACCATTTTACTTTTGATATTCGAAATAATTTGTAATATTCTGTCAACTTCAGCATACTTTCAACGTGTAGTTGTCATGACAATGAATTAATAATAGTAACACTCTTAGCAGTCAATCAATGCACTCACTACAGCGAGGCGCAAAAAGTGTGATGACAGAATTTAAGCATGTAATGGATAAAGTCAATGACGCTGGACAAAATCTAATTACACGCATGAACAACCTTCCGGTTTTTGTCGGGTTTTATTCGTGTTTCGTCCACTTTTTCCGGACTATGCGGACACGAACGCAGTCCCTTGGCCCCTTCGTCATCAGGACGTAATGCACGAGCGCGTTTTTCGGCAATTTGCCCGCTGCTTATTCGATGCCGCTCAATTTTTTATCGCGTCCATTGACTGCGCACAAATATTGACAGTACGTAGTGTAGTAGCTAACAAGTCGCATTAATCTCTACGCAAAGTGCCTGACGGAAGTCAATCAGGGGAATTATTTTGTGCAGTTTCGCAGAGTGTTTTATTGCATTGCATAGCACTGATATGCATATCATGTGTGTACGTTCAGCTAATAATAACGATTCGATTGTTTATTTTACGTTTCCAATATGTATGCGATGTTGCAATCGCTGCCAGTGCAAATACGTATCTAGTCTGCTTGAATATTTGATTCATCGTATTCGGTATTTGTAATTAGTTCAATATGAATACCGCAATTCAATGTACTGAATAATAGAATAATAGAAGTTATTGGTTTTAATACTTAATTAACTTTATGTTCCGTGTTTATGTAGATTCATTAAATTTTACGTAAAAACTCACCTGGTGAAGCAGCGCGATTCACATCAGAAACATCATTATACACGGTGAGATGAAATGTGATTGGATGACCTTTAATGATAAAACAGACATATTAGATGACAATAGAATTAAATACACACATATTAGGTACTTATCGCCAAAAATCCTTTGCCAGTCTCACTGCTTGGAAGATAGAAGAAAAAGACGCACAAAACCGTAGTTAAGACAAGATCGGGAGGTTTAGGAACCCAGGCCCACATTCAGCTCTGTGATCTGAAACAGTTGTATTGATTAATCGAATTATTTAATTTCAAGTACTGATGTTTTCGCTCATCCTTATCTTTTATTGTCTTAAAGGAGTGGCTCAGCAAGGACTAAAAGTTGGGTACACAATATGAGTTTTCATCCTTAACATACTGTATCCTTTAAATATAGACATACACGTTTTTGGAATATGATTTAATTTTTGTTTTTCCACATTTAAAAATGAATTGCCAATCTACCTCTGAAAATATTTTTAGGCATGAAAATCAATGGCTAAAACTTGTATTTTTTATATAAACAAAATATTGAAAACATTTTGCGTTACATTCATAATTGAATGAACAACAGATTTTTCCGCATGAATAAATTTGTTTTGCCATTAATATTTCAATTAAAAATATGTTTTTACATTATATTTACAAATATTTGCTTGCGTTCACCAAAAATTTTAAATGCATTCTATGAATAAGCACGTGCGGCAAATGGTAAACGAGCAAACAACTCATTCAATTTTACACTCAAATAATTGACAATATGCATAAACATTTTGTAATGAAAAGACTGATACTAAGTACTCGGATCGCTCGAAATTTACTCTCTTTATATTGTTTCAGGTCGCACCGTTTGTGCTGGAAGTTTGTGTGGATCGAAGCTGTTAATCCGATTTGCCGCAAATCGTCCTATTCGTGGTGAGTACAGAAAGCAGAGCAGAGCGCGTTGACAAAAGTGTATTTCGTTCGTGTGCTTACTGTATTCGAATGCCGTTTAATGAATTGGGATTAAGTATTTTGTTTTATTTACCTACCAGAGAAATCAAAATATTTCCAAAATAAATTATTCAATTGTTTAATGCGACACCGTTGATTAACTTGATAATGGGGTAATAAATCATTAATCTTTATTTAAAATTTATAATTAATCATCTAGATGGAGAAAAAATGTTTTGATCATTCCGGGAAAATCATGAAAATATGCAGAGCTAGCGAATCGCTGGTTGTTTGGCTGATTACATCGATTTATTGATTAGCCTTCATTGTACCCGTACAGTCGACCACACAACAATTCGCTTGAGTAATCCGCATTCAAAGCGTTTTTCAAATCCACCTTCATTTTCCGGCTGTCTCTGTATGCTTTTTATTTTGCATGGCCGGAGTATTTTTTGTTGTTATTTCGCTTTGAATGCCGATTCCGCCCACACTGCTCAGGCATCGCGAACGGACAAGAAGCAACATCATCGAATTTTTCATTCAATTACTTGCCGGAATGATGAGGACATTTTTTCCTCGGTGCTCTAGCTGTGCAGCAGCCCATTCGTATTTTGCTTTTTCGCTGCTTCGCATTCATTATTCGGCCGGCTTGCTTCGATGTGAACATTCGGGCTTTTTGTCGAATTAATCATAGATGAGACTTGCTCTCAAGCGCGCAAAAACAAACGTAAAAACAAACAACAAACAGCAGAGGAAAAAAACTTTTTAGACGAGTGCTGCAAATATGTATGAGAAATGCGAGGGAGCAAGCTGTGCGCGAAGAGTTCGTGTGTTAATTAAAACTGGGAAAATGCGGGAAAATGCATATTGGAAGACAGCTCATAATATTACCTACATATTGCGGCAAAGGCTTGAGAGATTGTCAAGTGAACAAAAAAGTAGGATAATGAAAAATCAGCTTTAGAAAACCGTACGTATTGCTGGATGAATTGCACTACTATGCGGAATGTTTGCATATTTCAAATGAAAAATTCATAGAGTTTAAGCTCGTACAGATTAATAAAACGATTCGGAAAATTCTCGTACGTTGAAATTGGATATTAAAGACATGTTTTTCCACGAAGACACTGAGAAAAATACACGTAGTCAACGATAAATTTGATTAAAATGTTTTAGTCATTTTTTCTCGCTCGCTACGTAGCTTCAGCCTGATAGATTTATAGCATTTTTAATGCAAATGTTGATGCAACATTGGAAAGCACGCAATTTGACTATAAATTACAAAATTATACACGTTCTCAGCGTATTATAAATACCTAATTGCTTAATAATACCAGTCCGGATAATGTTTTCGTGTGCCATTCATAAACACATTCTTGAGTGGCTGTTACAAAATTTGGAAGTCATTGTAAAAACGGTATACAAATGCAAATTATTCAATAAATTCGCCTTCAAGAGATGAATACACCAGATTATATAACGCATAACGTAAACATTGAGCTATTTTGCATTGAATATGCAAGTTATGTGCTCGCGACTCGTCCTTCTTTTTATGCCGTGCTTTAAGCACCAGCCGAAGACGACGACGAAGAAGAAGAAGAAGAAGTAAAAGATGATGAAGCCGCTACGCTTGAAAGCTACTGGTCTTACGCAGATTCCACAGGTTTATCGCAGTCTGTTTTATATTCTTTTGCATCTTGCGCACAAGCTTTGAATCGTTTACGTTTCGGAGCACGTAAGAAGAATTGCGCGAGGCATAAACTGAGAGAAAGCAATTTTTTAAATGCTTATATTAATACAAATTCGCGCGCGCGAAATTAAGAAATATGTCAAAATACTTGACGGCGAGGCGAAACTTTGTTAATTACGAATATTAATAAATTCGCGCTCGAATTAATTGCCAAGTTTATTGCGATTTGCAACTCAAACTCTTCAAAGCGAAAACTTTGCAAAGTTTATCAAGTCGTAAGCAACAAGAATTTTTGGGAAATTGAGAAACATTATTTTTAACCGCTTCAAACGATTAATCATTATATTTATATTGGCAAATAAAACACGAATGAAATGTCGCATTGCGAAAACACCGCAAATTTGTATTAATTAATTAATTAGCGGCTTCAGCAATGTAATGAAACGTCGGCTTATTTTGAAAGGGCTTCTTCACTTTATGATTAAATTATTGATTTGACATTACATTGAAGTAGCGGCAGGAACCCGATGACGGAGGACAAATTAATAAATATTAGTGCTCTTTACTGCGCGCCGCTGTTTACCGCTCGCTTTCGGCATCATTTATTAAATGTAGGTGCCTGCCACCTTCGAATAAAATTTAGGGGTACAATGAACTAATAATTACATGTGATATTACGGAGGGAGAAACCTGAATAAAAAACAACCCCCGAGAAGAAAGCAATGTTGACAATCATTGTGCGACGACATGACAGTCGAGAATTAATTATCTTCGTATTATTAATGAACGACGAACATTAGTTTTTCGTGCTGATACAGCAAAAGCAGCGAGTTGTATAATATGCAGTAACGCAAGACTGCATATTGTGCGCATCTTGTCTTGTCTTGTGCTTTTTATTATTATTGCGAGCGCGCGTTATCCGCGAGTTTCGAATGTCTTTTTGGCGCGCGTTCGACCGCGAGACGGCCTTTGCTGGCATGCATCGCAGGAATGTAAAGGTCTCAAGGTAGTCTGGTAGATCAGTCGTTGCACTCGAGATGCAGCCCTGGCAAAGAGATGCAAAGACAACAAACAACAACAACAACAACAGCGCAAGCACTTGCCACAGAGAGCAAATCGTCACAAATCGTTTACAATTATCCACGTTGCGATATAATTACACAACATTTTCTTTCTACCGCAAGTGTGCTGAAGAAGTGAAGTGAATTTCACTTCTAATCATTCGTGAAGTAAGCGATAAGATTTTGTAGTGTGTGGTGTAAAGTTTGAAGAAGATTGACAAACATTAAATACATTAAAGTGAATTGAATGTTTGAGAAAATCAATGAAGCTTTTGAATATGCGTATGAATTTTAGATGGTTTTGTTTTAATTACGTGTGAGATTCATCACGACGCCTGCACAAGGGCTTGGAAAGTAATTAAATTCATTTCCGTGTACTTTATTTGTCTTTGAATGTAAATAAAGCGACTGCGTATTTAATTAGAGAGTTAAATATGCGTTTCATAAATAAAACTCGCATTTCAAAATTGTCACATTTCATAATTTTCACATTTCAATCTAGAATTCGCAAAGTTGCGAGAATGAGGATTGACGTAAATTTTAATATATATTTTTATACTTTCTCCATTAAAATAAAAACAATATTCGCGAGGCTTCGCTAAGAAGATTACGGCTTTTTGTTGCACGGCAAAATATTTTTGTATATTTTAGCACTTAGTATAACGCCTTTCTTCTTTCGTTTTATGTTTTCAGCCGAGCGGAAAAGGGGAAAAACACAATAACCGTATAAAATTTCGTGGAAATAAAAGAAAGTCCTTGAAAGAGGTGCGAAGCACGCGTAAAACCCTTACGCAAAATGTTTTCTTTCTATTTTGGTTATTTCAGCTTTAGTTCTTCAGCTCATTTCAAATGCCTAAAGGCGTTCCGTTACAAATAGAATATACGTACGTACGCGTGTTTCGTATAAATATAAATGTGTTTGTTTTATTTTACACGACTTGAATTTCGAATTTTCCCATTGAAAACAAGCGGTCCTAATTAGCCGCCCTTATTTATCAAAACGAGGTAACTTGCTAAATATAACTCTAGAGAGTGTGCGTACTTGTAATCCCGAAAGCAGGATATTTTTATTACGTTGTTTTCGTCCTTGCAGAGGGCGCCTATTCCGAGGTATTAATTTGTAATTAGCCCTAGCTGCCACGCTGCTTGTGTACAAATCAAAGTGTGTTTATGTTGGGATTGAATATTATTTCGTATTTGCTAGAGATTGAAAATTGAGAAGGATAATTGGAAATACATGCAGATTTACCAAGAACTTGTTCGCTCCGATGCTTGTGTATGAATTAATCGATGGATATTTGTTAATTAATTAGTTTACTGCTATGTAAATTCGTATAAATGAGATTTTAATTAAGTAGATGATTTCAACTTTTCTTGAGTTAGTATTTAGTTAGTGATGGCAAATCTTTGATTACATTCAAGTGATAAAATCAACTTTTTTTTAAGTGAATCATAAAGTTGAATGGTAAAATAAGAGCAAATTTCAATTCCTCTACGTTTTCCACTGATCCGGCTGAACGTGAGAATACTCAAGAAGTTGCAGAAGTTGTATTTGCATTTTAAGTATGGGTATATATCCGGAATGATTCAATAAAAATTCAAATTCGAAAGCAGCAAACTCAATAAACTGACTACTGCGACTCTTTATCACCAAAAGTTCCGTATCAACAATTCGAACGCGGATCAAATTATGAACTATTACACGACGTCGCGACGTGGAAGTTTTCAAATTTGAGATTATATTGCAATCATTGCGATGCATCGCTCATGCGAATGTCATTTGTATTCAGGGGTGAATTCCAACAACAACCTCGCAATATGAAACTTTCTCGCCGTGTGCGCGCGCTATTAAAGTAATCATACTAATGTGAAAATTGATGGTTTTCATGTTGTATACAAAGTGACGAAACAACCTCTCTTCTTCCTACTTCATTTCGAAAATAATTTGGGATATAAAAAGAGATAATCAGAGTACAGTTGGGAGCACGCGAGACACAGTGTATTGTGTTATGATTTATCACTGGAGCATGAAGCTCGTGAGATAATCAGAAACGCTCTGTATAAATATTACGAGCAGTAATAAATTAACAAACTTTATGAAATATGCGCGTGGTCTATCATAGACTAATTGGATATTCAAATTTTCACATTTTTTGGTGGTGATACCATTAATTTGTAACTTTGATACATAAACTATAAATAACTAAAAAGGCGACCAGTGAATAATTAGCCCTGTCTGCTAATAATGTCATTAAAAAAGGTGAAAAATTTAGCACTCGAATAAATTTCACGCGTCACGCATTAAATCAAAACATTTAATGGGATGAAATCAAGCCTTGGCGTTCGATACGCGCTGTGCGCTCAAAGTGAAGCAACGTTCCGCATCGCCGCATCAAGGGAGCTCCTACCGCCTCCCTGGTCACCTGTCTGGAGCGGCGCCGCGGCGGTGACGTGGAAGCGGCGAAGGGATACACATTCACGCGAGTGCTGTGTGAGTGTCGAGATTGGAAATACGTTTTTCTCATCTTACACGAAGCGCAGCAGCAGCAAGGAGCTTTTCCTTAGCTTGTCGTTCGGATGAACGTTAACTTATGACCCCTGAGAAGCCGGCCGAGATGAACGCCCATTCGTGATAGCACCGTTACGATAAAATTGACCAAAACGAAAACGAGCACTCTTTCCGACATCGTAATTGATTTCTTCCGTTCACAATCAGTACATGTTCGTGATATCTTCAACCTTAATGAAGCGCCGTTTAAAGTAGAGAAACTTTAATAACTTTAATAACTTTTACCTTGATGAAAAAATCCACTTAATCACACGAGATGTTCGAATATATCAAATACCGAATGCAAATTAAAGTCTTGAATAATGGTTTATCATTACTTCCTCATGATTTATAATATGTTTTGCACGCTTTGAATGCGCAATAACATTAACGCATTTATTGTTGTTTTACGCATCAATAAAATGCTCTAAAATCATCCGAGTCGCGCATCAATAACGTTCATTATAAAATACCATAAGCCCGCTTGAATTGAGATGCACTTTACTGCCGCCTCCGTCGTTAATTTGATTGCATTTTGTATTTAATGTTTTGTGCATGAGCGCAGGCAGAGCACATTTTACAACATGCTTTAACTTGTTAGGACGCCGGCGCGACATGCATTGCAGTATTAATGCTGAAGTACACACTGCGCCATCGCAGGTTGGTGAAGTAAACAACAAAGCGAATCAGCTGATATTAGCAATAATAACAAATCCATTTTCGTTTTTTAGATATTTAAGGCATAATGCGTTGAGATGAGATTTTATCATTGGTCTAAGCTAAATTATCGTTCTAAACACACGCATTGTACATATTGGCAAAGATCGCGAATTGTCAAAAGGCCGAGTATTAGAGACGACGTCCTAATAGTCTTCTTGTGGATGTAATAAGTCCATATATATTGCTTGGGTATTAAAAGAAAAGCCGGGCAAATTGAGATAGAGCACGAAGTTATCACACAACGTCAAGGGCTTTACAATTGAAGACCCATTTCAAACCGAGTCGCGTGCATGCTGCCACAAGCAAGCAGCAAAGCAGGACGAGAAGAAATGCGAAATGAATATAGCGTCTTCGTTTTTTGATGAAGCTGCTTACTTTTAGCTCTGAAACCGTTGGCTGCAGTCGAGAGAGAGCTGGAGATCATTAAAATGCTACCTATTATAATTCCATCATATTTAAGTGGTTATTAGATGAAAATGTCAATTGCACTAAAACCTTTACAGGCCAACGATCAGCAAGCGGCTTTTGCAAATAACTTCTACGTAATTAATATGCTCTTATTAAATTGTCATCTGCGAAGTATTAAAAGTTTCAAATCATTATTTCTCTTCTGAAATCGCTGATAAAAAAAAACGTGCATATGCTTTGATTTAGAAAGTTTTTCTGTCCGCATGTATTTAATTTCATTTCAGTGCGATTTGCGAAATCGTCGTGTTATGCTGGATTAAACCGGAAGACGTGGGTCAAAACCCTTCGTAAAAGTCATATTCGAGTGGTTGGCGTGCACGAACGAACAGGCATTTATCATTTTTGGCGTTTTCTTATTTTACCTCCCGACCTCTTCTCTCGGCAATTCTATTGCGCTGGTAATCCTATTCCTATTCAACTTGCTGTTTTTATGCTGGCGTACGTATCGTGTAGGTATATAGGTGAGCTGTCAGGATGTTTAAGTAATTTTCCAACTTTTCGCCCACGTTTTTCTTTTGCCTAGATAAACGCCATTTTGTGTCGTAACTTTACGCTGCGCTGCCTGTATACGGTTGTACATAAGTAAAAGCGTATAGTGTTTTCCCGGGGAAAACTTCATGAAAAATGGAAAAAATTACGGATTAATAATGACTGCCATCCAAACTGTGCGAGTAAACTTTCAGGCCATGTTTTCCAGCCATTTATTTCACCTCTTCTCCTAGTTATTGTAAATGAACGTTGGCGGAACTTTCCCTCTTCTACTTAATGGGTCTACTTATCGACTGTGTTACTCTGGGGAGGGACTCACATTTGACTTTATGTATACAACAAGGGCATATTTCAGTTACAGTGTAATCGTTTCAGATGACGCATTAACCTATGTTTAACGACGAATACCGAAATCGTATGCTCTATTTTTATGGTTGCTGCAATATTTATAGTAATAACTTTTGCACTAACCTTATTCTCCAGTCAGCTGAGTTGTCACCTTCCTGGATAATCACATCAAGGAGTAACACATGTTCTAATTCTGGATACGTTGTGATCAATTTGTTGTAGACATTAAAAATCCATCCCTTCATCATTGGCTGAGTCAAGAATAGCAGATATTCGCTCTTGATATGCAAAGCTAAAACAAGTATCGATTTTAGTTACGTGGTTATTGCTTGATACCACAAACTAATATTGGCTAAAAGTTGTATATCGAAAGCGTATAACTCGTAGGGCTACCTATTTTTATGGTTTCCGTGATATTAATTGTAGTTAATGTAATCAGTACTGCACTAACCTTACTTTCCAGTCAGGTGAGGTTTCTTGTTTTTCGATCTTCCGTGATTGACGTTAATTCAATCAGACCATACACTGTACTTTACACACACTTTGTTATTTACTTGATGCAACTATTAAATCAAGTTACATTCCTTATCTCTTTAGAATAATTTAATAAGACACTAAGACACAATGTTAACACAAGCGTTGCTGACATGCGCATGCCTGCAAGTAACCTGTGATTCGGGCTCGATCGTTATCTGATCGATGCTCGCACTGCCAAAATTCCGCGCTAACTTTAAATTAAATTTATAGCTAAAAGTAATGAATACGAGATGTCTATTATAACACTATTCTGTATGCTATGCATAAATATGATCATATATTTTGTTTAATTTATTACTAAGCATTAAATTTATTATATAATTTCCGATTAATTTTATTGAACAATAAGGTGCACTAAGAAATTAACTTAGCAATTGATGGAAATACATGATGCATGTAAATTTATGCAAAATCATTAGTAAATCGAAATAAATCAAAGCCACAATTTGCAATCCATTTAGTAAATCGAATAAAACATGGTTAAAATTATTATTGCATATTATACCAGTTATTTTAAATTTGTTAATTTGATTTCATACTACACCATTGTTTACCAAACTTGTTTCATGAATAATCATCACATCTAAATTGCTCACGACAGCAATTAAAAGCCATTAAAGCTTTGTCCTTTGGAAAATAAATTTCAAAATAAATGTGTTATTATCGATGCATGTTATTGTCGTTCTTTTAATGAATTTATTGAATTATTGAAAAGGTGTAGATTTTATTTGCAGTTGTGTGTGGCAAAGCGGTGGAAAGTGGCGGAAAAGCTCGCATGTGTGCTTATATTTCCCATTGTTTTCCATGCCGCATTCACAACCACAATGCTTTCAACTGTTCGCGTGCAATCGCTAAATGCATTTCGCTTGCTCGACTAATACACGAAATGCATGTTTAGCCAACTTATTATCCGTTCTCGCCCTTTTCCTGATGACGTCAATGCTTTTTTCTCATGTTTATTCAGCGTTTTGGTCTCGTCGACGACTAAAATCCCATGAAAACGAACGCGGGCGTGTATTCATTTTTTAGAATTTATTAACGCTACAATTTGCCGCCCCCGTGCGATGGAATTGTTATTGAAACTAACGCAAATGGACAACACAACAGCAGGCGAATATGTTACGCAGAATAAACATTATTATTGTTATTTACATCGCAAACGGGAAACACGAACAACCTAGAATTATACATCCCGTGAACTGTGGAAACTGTTCAGGATGAAATTAGCAATTAAGCAGGAAAATTAATCTATTAGTGGATAAATATTTATCGATGCTAGTTATATCGCTCGAGGGAGTCGGCAAATAAGCAAATGAGTTAATCGATCCACAATGTTACCGTGTTACTCGAAGAAACACAAATTTATGTTCGTTCGCCCATTCTGCCGAAATCCGCATGTTCGGCGAAAACCGTTCCGGCGTGCGCTCAGTGGGCACCAACTGGAAATGTTCGAATAATTCGAACACCTAGCGGAGGGAATCATCTTCATTAATTGAATCGTGCAAGCGAGGAGACGGTGACGATCGTGTTTCGCGCAATCCCATCCACAATGCGTCTTTGGGTCTAAGTAAACGCCGATTAATTCGCATAATCGACTCCGGGCATCAGCATTAATTAGATTCGTAGGATTATTTATTCGATTACCTGATTGCCGTCTGCAATTACTTAGCGCACATGCTTGATTTGGCCAACGACTACGACGTGTTAATGAATTTTATCATTATAAGAAAATATCTTGCACGCCATATTTATTTATGTGTATTCGCAATAATAACCATGCAGGATAAAACTAATTAGTCATAATTCACACTAATTAATTTGCTTGACGTGACTTGGACATATTAAGTTAATTAATCAAAACGGTGCAACTTTAATTACATTGCTCGCATTGCTCAAACTCCTAAGACGCTTTACGAGCGCAAATAAATTTTGTTTATTAATGTTCTATCATAAAGCGAATTATATTATCATGAGATGGAACTTGTAGTTTTTCTTGACTTGTTCGTTCTGCGGGAAAGCCGAAACGTCGTAATTGATTTTCCTAATTTTCCTTCCACTCAAATGGTATTTTTCTGCTCGACTACTCGTTCCTAACCACTTTCTCATTCCTCGTCTTCCCTCGCATACATACAGAAATGTGCCACGTATCAGATTACACGCACGTCGGTGAAGCTCCTACAGGAAAGCGGCTTGAACAGATCCTTCCCGTCGCTTTAAATGCTTTCTCCAGGAGCAAGAAACTGTTTCCGAGCGCGCAGGGATGCGCACGGAGTGATCTCATCGATTCGCAATGAGTTTAAGCATCAATTGATTTTTCTTTTGTACTTTTTTATTGATTCGTGCGAATTTAAACTACTTATTTTCATGGAATTACATCAATATTTAATTACGTTCGTCTCGTTTAAAACTTACTTTGCCGTTGAAATAAATTACTCTCGTGTTAAATTTACATAAAATTGCTTGCTTCGTGGAAAAAATGCAAAATTTAGGCAAAAGATGGATAAAATCATGTTTACATCTCGCAACGTATGCGTGTACAATACATAAGTGATTTTCCTCTTCGGGAATAATCAAAAAGCAAATAACACGAAGCAGCGTATGAGAAGCCGGAATGATTCGTGCCTATATGGCATATGACGCAGATTCAAACATCCGGGAGAGATGCGCGCAACTTGAGACGACGATGAGGATGAACGGGAAGCAAAAGTAGCAAGGCGAATGAATTTGAAAATAAAATCAGATGCGATGTCTACGGTCGTAAACTGGATATATCAAGTACGCGCTGTATAAATAAAGTTCACAACAAATCATTTATTAGCTGAGTGGAACATCAAATAATATTGCTACTAAAATGACAATGTGTTAAGTCTACTTTTATAAACTCGGTTAACATTTCATTTCAGCTCATTATGAGCATTATTTGATTATTTCCTAAGACGCCAGATACGAAATGCGCCTTTCTAAGTGGAAGAATAAAACTTTGATGACACAATTTCGGTGGTCGGTACGAGTTGATTACTTGATGAAACGTGCTATGCATATACGAATAAAAATGAAGCGACAGAGCAGAACGAATGAAGTGGCAACGAATAGGTTCAAGTGGTGAGACGACAAGGGTGGCATGGCGCCGCGACGCCCGACCCGTTGACGTCACCGTATGTCATCCCGGTACGCCGTGTATCCTGCATCGTCCTGGCAACCGCTGCCTCTGTCGTGCAGAACGTCTCGTAATCTTTCTCGAGTACGCACTCGAACGCATGTATGACACGCTCTCCAGAATGAAGAAGTAGAAATGAAACACTGTACTCTCGAGCGAGAACAAATAATAAGCAAAAGAGAACAAGAAAATAGAATAAGGAACGATGGCGAAAAGAATAGAAGAATACGAGCAATAAAGGTAATAAAGGCTTCTCGAAGAGCGAGACGAATGAAATAATAACGGAATAAAAGTAAAAATAAATGCGAATTGCAAACAAACGAATATAAATGTTGAGAGGGAATAAAGTGTGGAGCAATTAGGTATAAAAATTGTTTTGATGATTCTGAAATTACGTTTATTATTTTACGCAAAAAATTGTTGAGATAAGTGAAAAGTTGCTCAGTTTTTTGCTGAGCGCTTCTTTAATGTGAATTGTTCTTTTATTATTCGCTGTCTCTCGTGGATGAAATTACTCTTCATTTACGCATTGTTTATTTATTCAATTGAATATTCCACCTTGGGGATCTCTCGTTTAATTATACAATCACATATTCATAGATTGATTTGTATACGTACTCATTTGATTATGCAATACACAATTTGCAAGGATAATTTTTGATCCTTTCCCGAATTAAATTTCACGAGCAAGGTAAATATTACGAGGAAGTATGAAAATGTAATTGGGAATTTGTTTACATTTGTTGAATTTTTCTTGGTATCATCAATGTTATCCTTGCAATTACCTTTATTCAGTGAGATTAGAGAGTTGGCAAGCACTTGATCAATACGCACGTGCAATGAATGAGAAATCTAGCGCAAATAAACTAGAAGATTCGGTTTTTCTTGGTGGCGTCTTTGTATTAGCTTTTGATATTCGCAGACAGCATCAAACGCACGTAAAGATAATAAGAGACGGTGGTAAAAAATTCTGAGATGATGAAATGAGAGAAGATTGCCGAGAGTTGATTTACCATTTTCTTGCCTTTTTGTCATTCTATCCAATCTCTCTGCCAGCGCCTCGAAAATAATTTGAAATTGTGGAAAATCTTTCCAAAACGTACCTACTTACTTGTAGTCTATTATTACGCGGTTTGTAGCTGGATATTGTAGTTGGCGTGTTTATTAAGTTGAGATATTGAAATTTAAGACTGCGGGTCGCCGAAATTGCGTTTACAAGGAAGAGAGGATTTTCGCCGGAGGGTGATTTCTTTGATTTATCCTTGGGGCGCCCACTTTACTGAAAGCTTGCGTAAACATTTGCTCTGAGCAAGACAGGCCGAAACCCGGCGAGGTGGAAATGAGAAAAGATTTAAGTTTATTTGTTGTGCAAAGGTATAATGTTCCGCTCGTATAATGTTCAGTCAACGGACGGACGGGCCACACGAAGAAAACTAATTAATTCCCATCGCAATGCGCTTCGATAATTTAATTAAATTCCATTTCCGCCCAGCTCTGACATCTTCTTCTCGTTTTTCTCTTCTTTTCTTGGCGCTGCTTTTATTGTAGAAACACTAAAAGCATACCGGAAATGTTTGATTTGTGCTGCATAGTGCACCGTAAATGTGATTATGAACTATGCGCTTTGTACGATTTCAGCTTTTCAGCTTTTCAGCATTTTAGCTCTTTTTGTTGGATTTGTGCAGTTAATTAATATCGCTATTCAAATGCTGAATTGATTCTGCATAATTATGTGCAATATTAGAGAATAAACTAAAGGGATTTTATTTGAATGAAAACATTTTGCTGGTTTTTAGTGCGTACTTTGTTGGCAGCACTCGCTTTAAGTGCTTTTTTATTCTCTCCACTATTCAGTTATCGAGAACAACTTTCCAGACTATGAAATCCCAAGCGTGTCTTGAAATGCAGCTTTGATGCATTGAAAACTTAAACTTCCTTGAGGCGTTCCCGCTGAGACGTGTAAAATTCATACTGCATTATCCTGAGGATAAAATTGAATTTGCCATATATCAATATCAATGTCACTAGCTTTTTTCTGCCATAAACTTTCCAGTAAATTCCGAAAAGTGTACTTACACTATTGGTAGAAATAGCGTATTTTGAACAGGACGTTGTGTAATTATTTCGTAATTAAAGGCAAAGTAAACTTCCACTTGATCGGCAAACTGTTAGCTGTAGATAGTTCGGGGAACGCGTTCGAGCATCAAATGTAAATTATTTAATTAGTGTACGTCGAGATAAGGGAGGGTGGTTGCTACATTAACCTCTTCACGATAATCAAACACTTGTGCATTATTGAGTGTTCGCTGGCTGGCTGTATCGAGTTCATTAAATCGTTATGTTTTTGTCGAAAACAATTCGTTGGAACGCTTTATATTAATTAAGCGACTTCATGAATAATCATAAATTATCATGAGCATCACACGACGCGTTGGTTACGCAAATAGCACGCGTGAAAGGCGAGAAGAAAATTAACAATAATGACGCCAGCCGAATGGTAACCGGCGGCAAATTGAGTTTGGTCGGCCGCCTCGTATTGCATACATGCCGCCAGCCACTGTTGGCGGCGTTGCCACCGCGCTGCCTTCCGATGCGGTTGGCATGTTTCCTTTACCACCCGAATATTGCACGCTATTGTGTTGCCGCCGCCACCCACTTCCACGCCATGAACGCGGAACATTCGCTCGCCCCGCTTTTATTCATTCCTCCGCTGCTAATTCGATTGCGCAAATGTATTTTGCTCGCCGTATTAATTGACTACCCATTTGTTACTGCAGCCGCACGAAACATATTTGCCCAACTCTTGCGCATCGCTCATTGTTTTCCTTCGCTTATTATCATTGACGTTTGCTTGCTTAAAACTTGGCGTATTTATTTTAATTATGTTTATATTTTGTTTGCTCAAATGTAATACATTAAATTCATGACAACTGGCACGAAGAATGAAGTAAGAAAATCAATAAAATAAATTCCCAAAAAGTGATTAAAGTTGGCTGTTTATTGGTCGATAAGTTCAGTTTATGTAATAATTACACCTACGTAAAGTTATAATTGCAAGTGAATTGATTGGTAAGTGTATGCAGCAACAAACTATGTCAATTAATATCCATAGCAAAGCTATTTACGTGCTTCTAAAGTCCTTTCCGCAATAGTTTCCCCTCGCCCAAACTTATTATCAATCATGGTGACAAAGTTAAAATGTCTCATGGCAGGCGGGGCATTGAAACTTTAATTACAATAGTTGCATCACACATCAATTTTATGCGTGTGATTAAATTAACAAAGGCAACGTGCAAAATATCAGGCATATAAATTGAAATGGACGCTGCTGAGTTTTGTTGAGTATAGTTTCAAATTTCATTCTTTGATCCTGGTATTGTCCTCACAAGGGGCCATCATCAAAGGAGGCCTGACCCTTTCATGGATCACTGAGTTATTAATTAACTGGACTCGTAATTAAATTTAATACTGCTCGAAATAATACTAAATTATTAAATACGCCGGGCAAATTATTATTAGGTATGAAAAACCAGACGTTGGATTTTATTATTTCATATTTGATACATCCTCCTATCGTAATATTCGCGTGGAACACGGAGGTGTTTAATAATTTATTAGACGAAAAACCGGATACGACCGTTAAAGTAACCTGGTCGTAAAGGCCTGTTTCTGAATTCATGAAGAATGTTCACGTAATGCATTTTCTGGCACATTATTACACCTTTAAACGACGAATTTATTTCCTCAAAACTTATTTAAAAAATCGAACATCTCGTAAACAAAGAAGCCCTCCGCATTTGTAGTTTATAATGCAAACGTTATGCAATTTATAGCTGCCCTATTTGTAGCTCATACAACATTGTTTATAGTAACCTACATGCAAACTCTGTGTGCAATTTAAATAATTTAAAGAAAATACCAGAATATTTCGCAACAATAGAGCGGCAAAATAAATGTTTCACGTAAATGTAGCTTGCGTGCTTCTAGTTTAAGGTAGCGGGAAGTTGTTTCTGTTTTTCTTTATTTATTTATTTATTCATTTTATATGTTTTTCCATTTACTTGTTCATCCCTTTTGGTATTTCTCCCTATACGTGTTTGAATGAATATAGTGAAGCTTCTGCGTGATCCCTACAGATATAAAAAAGAGCGCTGAGTTTCTACGTATTCCTTTCTTGTTTCAGGTGGTTGCGCATAATTTCTCCACGTGCATTGTGAGTTGTTCAAGTATTTCACTCAAGGAGTTCGAGAAACTGCGTTTGGCCTGGTATTTACCGAGAGACGTTTTGAAGATTTTCTTCATTTTCTTCAGCACTCCTTTACTCGGATGGATTTTGTAATGTGTGGGTGAGTTATAAGAAAAATGTCATTACAATAAAAATAACTTTGGCCTGAGGAAAATATTAATACTTCTTGAAAATTATAAAAATATAATATTTTCCAGCTATTTATATGTTAATTGCGTAATTCCTGTATACTTAGTAGTCATTAGACAAACATCAAAGGCTCAATGGCAAAAAGCAAATTAATTCGGTTTCTGATGTTTGGACCACAGGAATAATACACGAACCGACCGCTATTCAAACGCTAAACGTACGCAGTTTGGTCCTCGCTTACTATCCGTTCCTCTTTCAATGATATCGTATCAATACATGGAGTAGGTATATAGAACGTATATTTACGCAATATTCATTGGAATATTCATAGCGCATATTCCATCCCTCGTAGGTATTATTCAATAGATATTTGTAGAATCAAACAAGTTCATGCATTAATACGCTTCAATATTGAATATCTAGTTGGAACTATCTCCTCCTCGCCGTTGTATTGCGTACTGCTTTTGCTTTCATTGTATGCAGTGCATTGAACGCAAATATTGATCTCTCAATATCATAAATGTTACCAACTACAATATATTAAAAATACGGTGCTTCCTATTTGTATTCGCGTGTATTATTGTGAGAATATTGATAAATAGTTGTGACCTTCTTTAGCTAGCTACAATACACTTCATTATAAACGGTTGTTGATTCTATTTTCCTCTGTTTTCCGGGTATAAGGAATAGCGAATATAATAACTGAGGTAAATTATTTTCACAGCAATGCGCTGTTTGCATGTTTGAAAGTTTTTAATTGAATTGAAATTAATTCAGCACGAAGTGAACACAACAATAACAACTTAATGAAAATAAAGTAAAACACTAGCACGAGACAAAAAAATCTCATAGAATTACGAAGTTTTATAGTGATTTAAAGTACAAAAAAATAGTGTGAGGTATTTTTAAATTTATTTTTGCTGGTTTTTGAATGTTGATATTGAATTATAATTTAAGATAAAAAGATTTAGATTTTTTACACAGGTTAAACAAAAACATATTTTCCGTGATAATCCGTTTAAAGTTTGAAACAATGCAAAAACCATTGTCGAATATTGCATGCAGGATGCAATTTCATCCCTTAATTAATTGCATGTATGATGCCAAGCGGAGCTTTTGCATATTTTCACAATTTCGAATAATAATAGGAGGATTAAACTTTGTTGTGTTCAACACTGATAGCTGATTCTAATACCACAGCTATATTTTCTCAGAATATTATTCTAAAATATTAAATGACTAGCAGGAATTCTGCCGTGAGAAATCGGTGTGTCGATAATGTCTGAATTATCAGTAGGAAGAATATTTCATGTCATCTTTTGAGTTATTTATGGAAAGAAGAAATTGATTTCGACTTGGAACAGCGTGTATTTATTAAGTTATTTTTTGAATTTTGCTATTTTCTGCTCCTTTTTGATGCTAAAAGGACCGCTTTGCCCGCTATAGCAGGAATACGGATATGCGATTCTATTGAGTTGTCCTCGATTTTCCTTACGACATCGTATATTCTTGTCGCACGTGCGACGACAACTCACTGGTTTCCGGTTCATTTCAGCTTGGTTTTTCATATATGGCAAGTGCATTCGATGTATTCGTGCATCGCATCTCTCTCTTCGTTCTTCTTACGTACTGAGATCTCAAGTTTTGCTTATGATTGCCTCGTGTTTGGCGTACCGCAAAAGGAGCAAATACGAAACGACACGTGCCTATTTTATATAACAGATTTCACGGCGGAAATACGGCTGTGGAGAAAAATCATACGCGAGTGGAAAATGTGAGGAAAAAACGTTGTCAAGATTGATAATATTTTATTGTGCCTTTTATGTCGAAATATTTTTGGATAGAATTCTCCTCAACTCGTTGTTATTTAATATTTCTTAAGCTGGCAAAAGAAACAAATATACAAAGGAACAGAAATATGCATTATTATTTCTCTTACGAAAAGAATGCACAAATGTCGTGAATAATTTGTGCGTTTTACATGCAAATAAACTGCCCGTTAAAATGCTGGGAAATAAGCGAAGAATAAAGAGTCACAAAAATAAAAATATCCTGAAAGTACGAAGTAATGCACAAGAACAAGAACAGACTACAACAGCAATGTCAATTCTGGGAAAACTCGTGGGAAGCTCTAGCAAACGAGGGTGAATTTACTTTGACTTGACAAGCGCGTGAGTTGTAAACAGGGAATACTCGTTGGAAAGGGCTGGGAATTATTGGAAAAACTGACGAAATTGATAAGTCAACAGTAAGTTAAAAACGACCACGCATTCTTTACTTGTCAGCAATGCTGGAAAATCTTTTAGTCTCTCCTAAATTTTAAGATTTAACTATGCAGATATAAAAAAGAAGAAGAAGAATCACATCTAAAGCAATATAATGAGCAATTAAGCAATAAAAATCTCGTGGAAAAAAATGTGAAATAAACGATTAATTAATTGCGTATTCATTTTCAGAACGTAATTGAAATTGTTGCTGATTAATACGATACTGACGCGTTTGAAGCTCAACGCACAACAATATCAAGTATACTCCAGTTTGCGTATACTTTTACACTGATGTGAATTCCAATGTCGAGTCAAGATTTATCTCTTCGATGTTGCTAAGAACGATCGAATCCATCTTACGAGCATGAAACGCGAACATGAAACACGCGCTTGAGCCGGGGGCGGCAATAATTGATGAAAGTGCAGCTCAATGAAAACTCGACAGTAATTATCACCGCGTTTGCTATGTGTTTTATTGTTTAATTAGTGCGAATGCACTGCGAACTAATTAAAAGTAATACTCAATTAATAATACGACTCGCCAACCTAATTAAAAGCGAATTTTCCGGAAAACTGTGGATACAGTTCTTTATTTATAGTAAAATTTGTGAAACAAACATTTATTATTTTTCATTTAGCAAGTACACTAATTATTCTACGTATTTATTTCAATTCAAAAGGAAAGAAAATCATAAATAATTGGCCAATTATCCAAGCAGGAAATAATTAAATTCCTTGAATTTGGTGAAGATAAACAGGAATTATTAGAGATAGTAGAAGGATGTTTGATAGTTCATTTTAATCACTACGTAATACGATCAATAAAAATTAATAGTTATGGTTAGGAAGGATACTCAAACTCGAAAAGGGATTGTCTAATCATGATTAACATTTGCCAATAAATTCAGTACTCTTGTTCGATCGCCAAATCACCAATAAACAGATTTAATTAGAATTCGAATATAGTCTATTCGACGGACATAATATGACCGTTAATAATCGAGTTCAATTATCTTTTATTTCTATTCATTCCAGCCACATGCTGCTTGATAAATTTTAGGGGTTAAAATGGCGAATATTTCGTATTATTCATTGCATTTCCATGAAATTGCCTATGCAACTCCCACGAGGCTTTTGTGCATTGAATTTAAATTGAAAACTGCAATTTTAATTGCGATGAAATGTACCTAACGGAATTAAAATGAGTTTTAATAGTTGATTGTTTTCTGGTATATTTGAATGTGTTTGAAAAGTTTTCTCATTTGTTGCAGGTGGTTATTTATGATTGAGAAATGTTTGTTGATGAATGGACGAGGGCTGATGAGGGGCCTTGAGCGATGAGCCTCGCCGTCTGCCCATGGACCTCCCCACGACAGTGCAGATCTTCTTCAGCGTGGGGTCGCGCCACGAAACCGCGCTTTTTCGATCCGACACCCCCGCCGAACAAATCAAAGGTACAATATTTGTTTTATATGTATAATCAATCATTTCGGCATTGCTCTCATTCTGTTTGCATAAACCAGCCCCACTCGTTTATTTCTATTTGCGAAACTATTCAATAGAATTCGCAGCCTGTACGAAGGAAAATATTCAAATTAAAGGCGTCCTTTGACCTTTTTACCTTTTGCGTTTCCACCAACCAACTTTTAACCTTTGCTAAATTGTCATTCGCCAATATTTTCTTCCTTTCTTCTAAGGGCGCGTTTCCTTGATATACATAACAAGGGAAATATTTCAATCAACGACAAAACGGTTTTATTATTTATTAATCGCTTGTTATCTAAACAAATATTTACATATCTGTTTTATTTATACAATCTTATTTATACTTAAGTATTTTAGCGACCAATAATCAAACTTTAATTAAGATTATGAAAAAGTTTTTAGCGTAAAATGAAAATGCAAGTTGCCTTTGAAGTATTAGGCATCAAGATTTTCGTTTTCTCGTCTGGAAAAAGCAGAAAAGCTATGGGTATTATTTTCATTTGGGCTCTGATTGAGCCAATGATTGATATTCAATCAGTCAGTGCGGATTTGACATTGGAGACGATTTTTTCATACTCTGCTTACATTTAAAGCGCGTACGAATTCATTGAAATTCAAGTGGCACTCGCTTTGGCAAAAAAGAAGTGAAAGGCACATTAAAGCAAATAAGAGTACGGCCACCCCTCGCTCGGCCAATGAGCGCACAAGAGGAAAAAGGACGCAATGAAAATTTGATTTCATAATTCAATTCTGCATCAAAGCATTTTCACTTTCACCCTCGTTTTGCGCGCGATTTCTAGCGGCCATTTTTTGCGTTGACTTTTGGAAATAAAATATCTCAAGTGTAAAAAATACTGGCGTTTCATCACTCATTAAATTTGACTTGGGTCGCGTTTGCTGAAAACCACATACGATTTTAATATTTATTCGGTTTACGCGTGATGAAACAATGACAAAGGTATTCATTATATGGTAATGTATTTTATGCATATTGTCAAGGAATTTTTGAGAGCGGGCTTTTTAAAAGTTTCGCAGATTAAACAACAGCCACTTTTCGGTCAAATATTTCCCGATGGTAAATATTTTGTAAACGAATATGTTAACCTACTTTACATTCCTTATATACTACCCTATTTTGTAGGAAAACCTTTTATCCTTCATCTCGTCCGATTTTATCATATTCCAGTTTAATATTCAGCCGGATGCAGAACAAATACACCCTTGAATAAGTCGATGAATACGTAGACCTTTCCTATTATCAAATATTCCCATTGTTGCCTAGGTTCGCAATTATTTAAATTATGGAACTAACTAGTAGAATATTAGGGTAGCTACAAATAAAATATAAGTAATTTTTTGTATTGATAGAATGTTATAAAGCCTATGATTCGCAACATTTTACTTATTATTACACCTTCAATTCTAGAAGTTGCAATTGAATATTCCCAATTATTTATTTAAATAATTAGTAATTTAATTTCTGTCCACATAATTTCAAATACGAAGTGGAAATTTAATCAATTTCAAGGCGCTGATTTTAAAAAATCAATCAGTTTTAATAATACTCACCCTGTAAGAGCACAAAAGACCGCAATTAACATTCTCCAAGGCCTTCTCGTTGTCAGTCGGTCTTTCCGACTGGCTCTCCGGCACGTTGCGTTCAATCTTACCAAATTACTACCCGTGCAATACTTTCGGATTACTTTGAGGCTTACGCCTTACGGTATTATACAAGTGGCTCGATTATAATGCGTATAAACGCAAAGCCGCTTACACTTATAAACTTTCCATTCTATTTTAATTCATTCATTAAATTAGACGAGCTTTAATTACCGCATTTTGGCACACGTTGCGGCTAACAATGCTTACTAGACCGAAAAAACGGACAAGTTTCAAACTTTTCGCAGGCAAACCATACCACCAAACATAAACGTGCTTCAACTCTATTTTATGAGTTTGCTACTGTTTTTATTGATTAGTTTAAATTAGATGTAAAAAATTCTACTAATATTTATACATGCCAAAATAAATTTTCGAAGTGAAACTGCTATCGCGAAGTTGTTTTCAAATGTTTACTGTAACAATAGTCTCCGGAAATGCATTGTAAACTTCAGTTTAATGAATAGTATCATAATTAATTGTTCATATTGAGTAATTGAATAATTGTGGAATTGGGTGGCATAATGTGAGTGTTTAGTTTTAATAGATTTGGTATGAAAATAGTATATAGTAATTCTAAATATATATCGCACAAACAAGAGATATATATGAGTATCTGTTTTTTTTATGCAACGAACAATTTAAATAGTGACAGGTATAGCAGGTACTACCCTCAAAGTCAAATGTATGAATTGCAATTGCTTTTTGCAGGAACTCTCACAGTTGAGAGAAATTGCATGAGTATCAGTTTTCGGGTCTGCTAAGCATTCGCTCAGGCTTCAGGAGCGCGAGTTTAGTCGAGAGAATTTGAATTTAGGGGGTCTGGAAGGTGCTGCCCTCAAACTTAAATATATACATTGCATTGCTTTCTAGACGATCTCGCACGAACTGAAAGAAATCGCTAAAGTATCTGTTTAGGAATACACAAACGAGAGAAATGCATAAGTATCAGTTTTTGTCTCCGTTGTGCAGTCATTCTATCCACGTGTATATTGCGACCTTTATTTACTATTTAAGAAAGTATTTAATTTGTTTTTATTAAGAAGAATAATTCATGTGATTGCGATGTTTCTAGACTATAATTAATATTAAATCACTTGCCAGCGTAGCGTGAATTTAGTGTTTAAAACTCGGATGAATGATGAATATACAACGAATACCAGAGTTCTGGTCATCTGTTCAAAGGAAATCAAAATATCTCGTATAGGATTGCTTACAGTCGCTAATATCTGCAACAAATTATTGCGACAAATAGATAGTAGATAGTGCTGCCTAAACAACGCCTTATTTGTGACTTCAGCTGTACCTCAAAAGTATATGGATTAAAAATCATCCATATGCAAGGAGAAACTATTTAAGCTTGCAGTTTATTGTATGTTAAATATCTTTAATTGTTCCGGATCTGGAATTATCTAAACCGCATTTCAGCGCTATCGTAACAAAATGATACGCGTTTGGTCAAGTTCTGGCTCTGTCATTAGGAATGTGAGTCACCGACCCGCAATATACCTAGACCAATCTATTTGCTAACAATATAGAATACGGCATAGAATATTCCACGAACTGCATGAATTTGCACTAGCATTACGAATCTTTAGTAATCCAGATAGTGTTTCTATTCTATTGCATTTCAGAATAAATTATAGAGATAAGAGAATTTCGAATCCTTAGAAGTAATTACACGTATGAGCAATTGAATACACATTTTTCTTTTTGTTATATGACAAATTACGTAGCATAGATAGATTAAATGAATTTGAAAGAATACGTAATATTCCAGTTAAAAATGAATAAGAGAGTTTTACTACCCTTACACGAATGTAAGGGTAATACTTATATCGTTAAAGCTTACATAATAACACATTAATTAGTTTACACCAACTTTTTATTGTTATGGTTTATAATTATGCAAAAAGAAATGACATATTGATGTCCTAAAAATGGTAGATTTATTATATTCTGTTTCATAAAAAATAAAATCAATATATAAAATGACACTTTCAATAAATAAATTGCAAGTTTATAGAATTACTGAAGATAGTCAAAAGCAAGATAAATCTGAAACGCAGGATGAGATTAATATATCGTGTTGTTTGCAAAGACCTAAATACGATAGGAATTCCAGAAATTTGTAGGGTATTTAATGCGCATTGATCGATACGCCGTGCATGCATATGGCGTGCGACACGTCCCGATCGCACATTCAAGCCACTCCAACTTGAGTGTTTCGCTCCTGCCTTTGGCCCAGTCCTATCGCAAAAGCATTATTCATCCTGATCGTGGATTTAAACTATTCATCTATTCAAATGCTCCTTGCCACGTTCGCACCATACGTGCATTGACAACTTATGGAAAATTCGAACCGCGCGTCGATAACTGTGTCATAACTGCCATTCGTTTATTCCTTCTTTATCCCATTTTCCTCCGCTCTACACACTATTTGAACTCAAAGTTATAACGTGCTTTGTTTCCCAAATATTACTCACATGCTCTTTCTTCTTGTTTTATTAATATAAAATTGTGAGATATTACAATGAAATAATTAACCTACTTTCTAGTTTAACGAATACAAACAAAAACAAAATGATGTGCCCATATAAAATTCATATGTTTTTTACTTTGTTTTTCATGCATAACACGTGGAAAAATAATTGACGTTATTGTTTTGGGCTCTGAGGCTATTATTTGTTTTTGTCATATTTTTTGTTTTCTCCAACTCGCGCTTTATTGATATCTGTTTGAAAAGTATCTTCAGGACATGCGCCACGTGAATTTAATGATTTTCCTGAAGTATCCCTACATGTATCTTCGTTCGCGTGTTGTTGACGTGAATACCATTGTCGAATTGAAACGAATTGCAATGCACCAACAACAGAACGATGATGATGTTCGGCGTTTTGCGGGTGGGTTTTTCGGACATCAATTGCGACCGCACACGGGATCATTAAGTTTTTTTTGCGGGTCGGGCCCGACGGCGCGCCGCATCGTTAAATCCGAAAAAGGATGACCCGCTTTGCTCGATGACGAATGTGTATTCCTTCGGGAATTACACAAACCCGCACTTGAGAAATACATGTGAAAAAACTGATAGAATGTGATCGAAAAAGTCATTTCCAAGACGTCCAATTATAACAAGTCCTTCAGCATTTATTTATTCTTGCAGTCAAACTCCTTCACACTGATATCTGTTTAAAAATGTTAAACATACTCCTTGTAAGTTGGTGGCCAGATGTGACTGTGAATTGTATATTTTCTTTGCAGATTTGTTCAGATCTGCGGCGGAGGCGGGCCCACGAGATATCCTTAAGTTGTATAACCGCCGTGGACAATTGCTAAACATCAACCAGGAACTGCCGTCGAACACACCGGAAGAGCGATACGCGTTGCAAGTGGTCGCTGCGCATGGTTGCGCAATGTTGCAGGAAGACACTGGTGAACATTTGCAGACGTTGGAGGCGCGCATTAGCGAGATCGAACGTCTGCTCAAAGCTGACATTCCGCTGCCCCCAGCCGTCCACCAGCTAGAGTGCCAGGTTGATGAATTCCGACACAAGTTGGAGACCACTGAAAGTTTAAGTTGGTTAGGTAGGTTCATACTATATGACAAATGCGCGCACCCGAACCAGGCTCAACAATGCACCGTACAATAAATTAATTTCTCACGTAAATTTAATGCGTATCCATTGCGAGCGCAAATATTTACACTGGCGGACGCGTCCTTGTGCGTATAGTTCGCTCGACTAACTTTTCACTTATTTAGCAAAGCGGGCCTGTGTAAATATATAATATTTACATGAACTTGCATAGGTGAGCAGTAGCGAGAAGTACTCATAGACGTCTAGATTAATATCAAACCGAAACCGTCACGTAAAAGGCCGCCCCCATGTAATTCACTGATCAAAGGCGTCTCTCCGAGCGTGCTGTTTTTTTGTTGCATGACGCGAGATAGTCGGTGGCTGTTGCAAGAAAGCAAGAAGTAATTACTCAAACACCTCACAAAACCGCATTCGCAAAGCGGTACGCACAGCACTCGTGCATACTAAAGTAGTGTTTATTCATTGCGTTTGACGTAGAAGACGCCACAGTTGTACGGTAATTTCAATCAACCACCCCCGCGTCAGGTGAAATGTAATTGTGTTGACGCCACTCGGGAAAAAAGAGTGAATCTTTAATATATCTTCTAGGATGAAGTATTTTTTTTTATTTTAGCGTGTTGTTATTGTTGCAGGATTTTATAAGGAATTGCCCGAACCGTTATCGAGCGACGAATGTAGACGGCTGCAGTATCGCAGGAAAAGCGACTCCTTGAAGCAGCGTGTCAAGCAGAATTTCTTAAATATTTGGTGAGTTTACTTACTTGTACGCTTGCAAAGTATGGTATTTAATTAAAATTTCGTTAGGGTATTTATTGATTGTGCTTATTAATTTTGCGAAATATTTCAGTGATGCACAAGTCTCCGACTCGGTGCGACAATGGCTGCGGATGCCCACATTCGACAGTCGGCAGTGGGAGGACGAAGAATTATTGTTGCTATTACAGCAAATGTATTTAGATCATGATCTCTGCGCCAAGTTTGCGATTAATATAAATACGCTTAGAAACTTTTTGTACGAAACGTATAAAAACTACAATGATGTGCCGTTTCATAATTTTCGTCATTGTTTTTGCGTTGCTCAGATGGTAAGTGTTTTTCCTTAGCACACGAAGAACGTGGTAAATAATTTATTTAAAGAAATTATTACTGTAGATGTCGTGTTTCAGATGTACGCAATTTCATGGACGGTCGACTTGCCATCGAAGATTGGTGATCTTGAAGTGCTCATTCTCTTAACATCCTGCATCTGTCACGATCTGGACCATCCGGGTTATAACAATATTTACCAGATTAACGCAAAGACTGAGCTGGCAATACGCTACAATGACATTTCACCCTTGGAGAACCACCATTGCAGTGTCGCGTTTCGGATACTCGAGAACGAAGACTGCAACATCTTCAAATCATTTACGGTGGAGCAATTCAAGACCATACGCGAAGGAATGATACGATGCATTTTAGCCACGGACATGGCGAGACATAATGAAATACTATCACAATTCAAGGAGGCTACGCCTGAATTCGATTATAATAACAAAACGCACGTGAACCTTGTAAGTTCCCAGAATTTTTCAAGTAATAAAATAAATTGTCACATTATTACTTCAGCTTTGTATGGTTCTGATCAAAGTCTCTGACATATCAAATGAAGCCAGACCAATGGATGTCGCCGAACCATGGCTGGATCGACTGTTGCAGGAGTTTTTCAAGCAGTCCGATGCTGAAAAACTTGAAGGATTACCCGTTACGCCATTTATGGACCGCGAGAAAATCACTAAACCTTCATCACAATGTTCGTTTATCGGTTTTGTTCTTCTGCCTCTGTTCGAAGCACTCGGAGAGCTACTAACTGAACTACAAGTAATTATTTTTTTGCATTACGAGAACATTAATTATAGTAGGTGATGGAATTATTGAGTAGTTGGTTGAAACAAAATACTACATCAAAATTTCATATATTAAACAACAAAACGTTTCACATCCGATCCATATTTTATATCATTTTTTTGTCGTGCTGATGATAAAGCACAGCATTAATTTATTATTTAAAATAGGACGCGTTTTAAATTAATTTGTTTTCCAGGATCTCATTGTACAGCCGGTGCGAGACGCACTTGATTACTATCGCCGGCTGAACGAGGCCACCAAAGAAGAGCGTCTGCATCGCAAAAGTATCGTCGCTGAATTGGCAGCAGCGGACTTGCCATCCCCATCCCAAAACTCCACGGACAGTGGTAGTGTGCATTCGACGTGCTTGAGTAAATCAGCGTCGGGATCTAACGTTCGCCTGAAAAAAAGTCTCAGTTTTCAGCAGAATCGTTCAAGGTCTGTAGCATCATCGTAAATGAAAATCACCGTGCTTGTTTCTATTACGGAATACTTTTTTTATAGGTCACGTTCAACTGATGACGATATGGACGTTGAAGAAGCGTTGAATGTGAACAGTGTAATGAACGAAGATACGGCGTGCAACCTGGAGGACGTTGTCGAGGACCCGGAGAGTGCTGATTCGGAGGAGACGGCCAATGAGGTGGAGGTGTCCGAAAAGGCACTCAAGTTTAAGATATCGACTGAAGGTAATGTGAGCACAGGTCGTAAAAGTTATCCCGGTTCTCGTAAGGGTAGTAGGGAGCGAGTGCAGCATTCTGAGCTAGCGAAAGCGATCCAGCGCGGCAAGCTCAAATCGGGCGCATTGAGCTTCGATCAGTACGCGTTACTGAGCAATCACAAAAAGTTGTCATTCGATCCGCCCGAATTCCTTGACGAGTACGGTATCAACTTTAACCAACGCACATGTCTCGCACGTTCTCCATCTACAGACGACGGTGGTACGCCCCATTTGCGCGACGATGACGCCCGCGCCCGCGCCGCCGCCGACGAGGATGAGGACGATGCGGACAATGCGAGAGCGACACAACCGTACGGCGAGTGTCTGCTATCGAAGGAGACGCTCAATCTGAACAAGCGCAACTCTGAACACGCTGTCAAACCACCGCATACCGAGGAGAAGAAGAGCATCCTAAAGCATTCGTCGCCTGCCGCGAGCGGTGCTGATGGCTGTTCCACGCTTAGTGCTCCCGAAGGAAATGGCAAGTGCGACACGGGCAAACGACAGGGTTTCAGTCTGAGAAGTTTCTCGCGTCATAGCGCCTGCGATAAATCGGCCACTGAGGTACACGAAGGTAGCGGGGCTGCTCCCTCTGATCCCAAGCGGTCCATCATGACGCGTTTCAAACAATTCACTGACAAATTGAGCATGTCCTTGGACAGAGACACGAAATTTCGCAATCCGAAAATGTTCCTTATACGTAACAACAACAGCGCACCGCGCGTACAAACGCCGGGGCGGTCGAAGAAGAAGTCTGACGATAATTCATGTTGCAATGCAAACGATGCGAACGCGGACGAGGTGCGTAAAGCGAGCACCCTGCCGAAAACCAAGAAAATTGGCAGCTTGACTAAGAAGGGTTGGAAGTTCTTAATTATGGGCAAGGAAAAGGCCGCTTCGAGTTCATTAGCCGGCTGGAGTTCAGATGCCGAAATGGACAAGGAGGGTAATGATGCTGCCGCTATGCTAGTGCCCTCCACGTCACAGTCGCAGAGTAATCTTAACGCCACTGGCGAGGGGGGCGAGCAGCCAGATGACCACCTTGAGGATATCTGCCGCAAGAAACATGCGGACGAAGAGAATTATCCTCACGGTTTACTGCCCTTGCCTGCCGAGTGCAAGATGGCAACTCTTAAGGATGACCATAAAGCAGGTGATGACGTTGTAATTGTTAGTTGTAATCAAGTACCAAAATTAACGAAGCATCAGGTGCAGGAGACATTGGAGGATACGATTTGACAGGAGATTAGCCCGACCGAGAGCGAGAGCTTCGCCACTTTCATTTTCTGTCGCTGTTGTAAATATAAACGGGCCAACAATAGAGAAAACGTTTAGACTGTTGTAAATAAAAATTGTGAGTTTTATTTATTTGTAACTTGATTATGTTTAAGTGTTTTTTATTTATTGGAGCAGCGTAAGACGCAAATTTTATTATTATTAATTGTTTTTTATTTAGCAACATCTATTACGTAGAAGAATGGTGCCATAATATTATAAATGTAATAATTATAGAATGGCTATTGAAAAATAAGTAATTACAAATCACTTGGTTTTATATTATTGCGGGAGGAACCAAAGTATTAATTGAAAACGCATCAAAATTATGACAAGGCGCACACTCAGAGAGCGAGTTTTGTTAATTTGTATAAGTGATTTCATATTTTAAGCCTGAAAATTTTTACTGAAAACGTACTGTAAATAGTTCTCAATACCTATTAGAAAATTCTACAGAATCAAAAACGTAATATTTACTAAAGAGTTGAGAAAAACTCGTAATATGTGGTCTACACTCTTTACTCTTTCTTTCTTTTCTTTCTGTGAATGTCTTGTTAAATGATTCAGAGCAGGAAGTACGCAATGCGAAGATGTACTAAATCATTTATTAAATTACCAACTGATAATACGATAATAAGCAGCCTATTTAATGATTAAACAGCTACAACTAAAACACATGTATAAATGTAATTGTGATTCTAGTCCTATGAGAAGAAAATATATTCATATGCCGTATTTGGTTGTATTGTAATTTTTAGCGTATGAAGGAATTTGGTAAAGCGAGTGCCAAAATGTGCAAAAGTAAAAGAGAAATACACATTTAATGCAAACACACAATTAAAATTATCACAAAGTCAAGTAGAGGAACAAAAGGAAATATTATAAATCATAACTAGAAATGTAAAAAGTAACAAAGGAGATAATTGTATAAAAGTGCACATAATAATAACCCTTTATCATAATTAACTCTTGAATAGTTGTAAACGACTAATCATGAAAGAATTTACTCGAAGAAAACAAATGAGGTAAACGTATTTACAGGGCTATAAAATAAATTTAAATGCAACACAGAGTGCATTGATTTAATCATTGTTTTGAGACTAAAGTTTTATTCCAAGCTACGTGTATTTAAATTTAATGAAAATTATATATCAATGACAAAATATGGACCACTATACTTTTCATTTCTATACGTAATACATAATAAATATTAAACTATTCATTTCCCCACTTTCTTGATCATCTGAACTTTATTTGTCTCAATATTGGTTTAATATTTATTATGCATTATATTTATATTCGTTTAGCGAAAGAAAAGGTATTCAATTATAAGTCTAAATAAATATAACACAGGTTATATGAAAATATCTAAAACTGATATATACACTTACATGAAAAATCAATTAAAGAACATATATAATTAAAAAAAAGTTAAGGAATTTAAAACAAATGAGGAACATTGTTCTCAACAAACTTTTCTATAGTTGATGACAAATCTATATTCTTCCTACTTGCATAGCAACTAAGTGATAACAAAAGAAAACCATGTATAACAACTTCTAAGAAGATATTGAGGGTGATCAAGATGATGATGATGATGATGTTTAGATGAAACTAGTGAACCAGCTATAAAATTGATTCGCATTAGAGATTAATTCAATCAATCATCAGTTGTTCTACCGTCTCTGAATTACGAGATTACAAACTTTTTCGTAGTCCTGTTGTACAAACAAAATCAATGTATTTATTTCCTTTGTTCGCGTTAGAAAAATCTTTCTCTATTCTACATATATTGATGTAATCTTATTTCTTTTCTAACTTGTCCTTATTGTGATGTTTATTTTTCATAAGAATTTAAAACATGAAATGTGAAAATAAATGTGTATGAGAAATGAAAAAATATAAAAAATTCGAAACAAATCCAAAGTTATTCTAGGTTCAGATCATTTTATTCATTTTCATTATTGGTACACAAAAGTCACATAAATCAGTTTTTCGTTTACAAAATGGTATTACAATACAACGAATTACGTGAACAGATGTCATAATAATTCGTCAGGTTTAAGAAACAAAATTTGCCCCCTATAATTTCATTAGTGGTCTATTGATAAATTTGTTCTTGTTTTAAAATTCATAAATGCTCTAGTTAAACTTAATTCGTCTTCGAAATGTTTGCTGAATTCTTGGTATTTTGTTGTATGATATCGAAACAACCCACCACCTTCTTAAAGTAACATGCATAACATTTGTACAAGTTCTAAATTAATCATTGTTGGTTCAAATCTGATTGTCGATCTGATTATCTCTTAACTTACCATGCAAAACAGTATGAAAAAATTTTCTATATCTAATGCTCTTATTCTATATTTGTTTCCGTGATGTTGTTCACCCAACAAATCTTTACGTTAACATGCAAAACGTCAAACAAATTTTAAATGCACGATTAAATTTAAAATTTGTTCAACTCCTAAAATTAACATGCAAAATGTATGTACAAAAGTGTTGTCAATCTAAATTATAAAAACGCATCATTTTCCTGAGTTGCTCTACATAGTTATAATATTATCATAAAATATGAATTAATATTATAGACTTCGTAGGCCTTTTCCCCTTTTTAATTTTATTGTAATTCTTCTAAGCCTACTCAGTCTTAACTCATCTCTCTCAAATGCCATATGGGCCATAGAATATTCCATTCACTCTCGCATTCACGCATAACATCTAAACTTAACAGTATTTGTACTATGAGGTCTCTTTTGCTTTGGATTTAGCTCAATGATCGATCTTAAGGATAACGCTATATCGATATTAATTATTTAAAGTTTTCTTAGCTTGCATATAGTCGTGCTAAACACAATTGCGTTTGCAGACAAATCTTAAAACGAATAGTACCTCTAATGTCGCCGGTTGTATCATCCTAGAATGTTATTCAAACATACAATCGCTTACATACTAAAAATCCTTGTTTTATGAACGATCTACGTGAAATATGTAAATATGAAAATTAAATCTAACCTACCAGTAAGGGGTTAGTAATTAAAACTTATAATTTTAAGGGTTAGTCCTAGAATCTATACGTTGATTCTTCATAAAACAAGGATCGACAATTTAGGAACATTTTACACATTAAAAAATCTATAACAAAGAAAAAATCTCTAATATCCTACAACCCTGATATATCCGAATTTGCTTTGTTGCGTTTTATACTAGAGCATTAATTAGTAATGTTTGAAATTAAACCATATAATTAAACGTGAGTAACTATTATGTCTATGGTGGTATCATTGTAAATGTCGAAGGCAAATTTCGTTTTCTTTACATCCCCTTCTTCGTTTATGAACCTTCTCGTTTCTTAACCTACTTCTTAGCAATACATTATTATAAAATAAGTTGAATACAACTAACTTGTCTAAGTATATAAAATAATGAATGATTCGTTATAAAGCCAGTAAATACGGAACTTTTATCCAATTGTTCGGTGTTTCGATATCTTCAAATATGCGTAATTATTTGATGTTGGATGCTTAGATGTTATTAATAACCTGAATACTATTTTCATATTTCTATGTAGATAAAGTCGCAGGATGTTAAGCAGTTGAGTAAAATACTAGAGGAATTTAAAGTTAATGAAAAAAATATAAAACAGCACGTGTTTAACTCACTTTGATTTGTTGGCGGTTGGCTATCGAATCCATCTTAATTCTAACTTAATTAAAACTAATGGAATACAATTGAATGGACTTTACTAACTAGCTTATTATAAAGTTATTTATGAATGTATAAATAACTGGACTTAAACTGAAACAGACGCAATGGATATCTTTCAATTACTGGATTAAAAATTGATAACCACTTGGTAACCACGTTTTTCGTTAACATAAAATTGATTTCAATGATTTTTGTAAAACGCACGTGTTTGAATAAAATTTAAATAATTTATAAAGTGTACTTACATTAACTTATGTATTAAGTTATTTACTATATCTATAACTAAGCCACGGTCTGGTCAGTGGTATACACCTTACTGGCTTTACTACCATCCAAGGTATAATCCAGACGAAGTACTGGTCCATGTCGAACCAGCACAGAAATGACCGAGTCAACGGACAGAGATTTAACAAGTAAACTCTATAGAGCAATGATAAGAAGCATTGCGTTGTTGCGCATTTATTTTCAAAATCTAAAATTTGGAATAAAACAAATGCAACACTGCTAAATCTTTAAACTTAAAAGAGTATATGCTAAATCACAATTGAATCTAAACATTTAATTACAATATCACATTTCAATTTACATGTACTAAATATCTTAATTGACCGAGTGTATTATTTTGAAAATATTTATTTCAACACATGCAAAATACAAACTAAATTCTATAATAACGTGCTTAACATAAAATTATTGTTTAATTTTTATAAAGTTTAATTTGATACCTCTGGTGGTAATTAAAGCAAATGCTCTTGCTGCAAATGTTAATGGAATTTCAGTATCCTCGCAAGGTTCAATTTTAAAATTCAAGAGAATTTTTGCCAGGGCAATTTTAAGCGCATTTAATGCAAATCGTTCACCTAAAAAGAATTCATATTTGTAATTTTTAAGATTATATTACAAGCATAATATTTACCTATACAAATATGAGGACCTCCTCCGAAAGGTAAGAAACAATGTGATGGTCTTTTCATAACTTCTTCAGGGCAATGTCTTTCCGGATCAAAAACATGTGGATTGGGAAAATATTCTTCGTTATAGTGCAAACCTAATAAGGAAATATACATGGGTGTTCCAGCTGGAATAATAATATCTGTATCTGGAACATGATAATCTTCATTACATTTTCTATCCAGGAAAGGAAGTGATGGATATTTCCTTATTCCCTCTGCAAACAATCAAGTAAACAGTAGTAAACTTTTTTAATAACTTTGTCCTAGATTATATTTACCCAAGAGAACGTATTCCAAGTAGTTCAATTGCGCTGAACCATCATAATTGATTTCACTTCCAGACTTAATCAAATCTATAACGGTTTGACGTGCTTTATTCTGAATGTCTGGATTCAATGCTAGTTCATATAGGGAGTATGCAAGAGTTGAGCTATTCGTTTCGAAACCAGCAGCAAAGAATTGAACAGCTTGTGCGACTATACGATTTCCTTCTGCAAAATTATTATAATTATAAAATTTATGGTAAGTATAAAATACTTACCGAATAGTAGTCCACCCGGTAATTCTTTTTTATTTTTTAATTCAATTATAATATCAATCAAGTCTCCGCGTTTCACACCATTAGCTTCACGTATTTTAATTGTTTCTAAAAATACTCCTTCTAAGAATTTCACTGATCGGCGATCGAAGAAGGGCACATTAAAAATGGGAACTGCAGGCGGAAGTAAGAAGTAGATCATGTAGCGTATCGCATTCATGATTGTCGTCACCACCAGTGCATTTCCGGCTTTGAAGAAACGCGACTTCTCATCTGTGAATGATTGTGCCTCAACTCCAAAGGCACAAGACGTAATAAGATCCGTTGCAAATTTGGCGCATGCCTCTTTTGCTTCAATCGGACCTTCTAAATGGTTCCGATCCAGAAAGTCAATGAGATCGTCACTAGATTTGAGAACGTGTGGAGACATTCCGCGTATCTTTGACGACGTAAACGCTGGTGAGATTTTCTGTCGCATTATTTTCCATTCGGGATTTCTCAGTAAGAGTAGCAACTTTGATACAATTGGATCAGCACGTTCATCACTAGCTAGTGTGCGATTTTGAAAGTTCATATAGTCCGTAACAAGAACGCGTTTAACTAATTCTGGCGAACGCACCAATATACTAGGAATATGTAAAATATAGAATCCAAGAAGATCTTCTTTCGAACTCATGTGTAACTTGTTAAGAAAGCTACCTATTGAATCTTGCTGAAAAAGCACTCGCTGAAAATTGCCAAATGGTAACATTGGCTTTGCTTGGGGCACATTTTTGCTCTTCCAGTACTGGAAACGATTCCATAGTACCAGATTAAGAACGAATATACTTAGAATTATGAGTATTAACGCCATGAGAACTAAATTCAAACTGAACACTAGAAAGTGCGACCGTAAAATCATATTGTACACTTTTGAGATAAGAATAAATTAATAAACAATACGACCAATACTGAAATGAATTAAGCAATCGATTGATGAATATTTATAACATTCTTATTTAATTGCTTTCCGTACACGGCATGCATAAAAGCAGAACTTGAACAACATGTTATTTGGTATTTATGTCGCAATTTTTGATGATATATTGTTTGCAAAATAATTTAATTGCCATTCGGAGTTTTATTCAATTGTATTATTAGAATGTCTATGAAGGATTTAACTTTTAAATATTTGACATTGTGACATAGGAACACATAAAACAATTAATTATATTTTATAATTAATTATACGCCTAGAGGCAATCGTAAATATATTTCGACTGATTATATTTATAAACACTTGCAACATTATTATCTTATTTATATAGATAAAATTTAATGAATCATTTATATGATTTATTTTTATAAATTATCGCCCTTATTAAGTAAATATTTCCGAATCTAAAATTTATTAAACATCTATAAAAAATATTTGTAACATGAATATTATATTTCATGTCCAGTATACAAATAATAATTATTGAAATGAGATGTGATCATTCATGCGTATTTATGCATATTCATAATTCAATATCATTGTTACTTCGGTATTAAAATTTCATTGTATGGAAGTCAAATATGCCCACTTAATTATCATATTCTATGCTTATATAAAGAAAGCTTAAATGATTAAATTAATCAGTGTTTTAGTCCAAAAAAACTGAAAGTTTTGAAGTTTAAATTATTAAGAATAATATGGAATTGCTACCACAACTAGGATAATAAATTGTTTTCAATAATAAGTAATAGTCATTTAATCAATAAAGTAAATTTGAAAAAATATCTATATTAAGTATAAATTGGTGGGATGTTAACAACCGTGACATAGACAGATATATTGCACTTTTTCTATGAACATGTTTATTCTAAAAGCCTAGTACCATTAGATTTGACTTTCAGATTGGCTAATAATTATTTGCAAATCTATGATGGCCGCTGGTATGGCATTTACATGAATGGTTACTAATTAACTTTGAGCTAATCTTTAACAAGCGGGAGAGATATGCATTGCGCTCCTTTTATCACTATGACTATAAGGAACGCTGATTGGCTAATAATTTCTTTCAAATTCATGATGACGGTCCTTATGGCATTCACATATTACGTTGCTAAGGGGCTTCGAGCAACCCCTTAACAACCGTGGGATAGAGATGTATACGATACGGCATATCTATTGAAGGCAATTACATTATTAAATTAATTAAACATGTTAGTTTTGAAAATTAATTAATATTAATACTAGATATTAAATATGAAATCCTTTTATTATAAAAAGATGAAAATAATAATTACATCTAAGTATTTAAAGAACTACATTATCACATTTCAATTAATCATATCTAAAAATCTAAATTAGGTGAGTAAAAACATATTATAATTAGTTTTAGTCTACGTGTGTCCAATTAAAGTGTGCCTATACTTGGGTGCTCAGGAAATTTCTCTTTGTTTTATTATCACGATAATAATTAACCGGCTATGGAAACTTTACCATTCAGCGGTAGAATGTTCAATGGTAAGCCACCAATTGGTTGTAGAATAAAACTTTTTGGGTCATACACAATAGGTATGGGAGTTGTTTCGTGACATTCAACGTAAAAGTTTGCAAGTATTTGACAAATACCCATTTTTGATGCAATCAAACCGAATCGTTCGCCTGAAATAAACGAGTAATAAATATTTATTAAATTGTTATCAGTAATAATTTGAATTATCTTACCAATGCAATTGTGGGGTCCTGTACCAAAAGGCAAATATGTGTATGGTAAAATTTTTGAGGAATTTTCTTCGTTAAATCTTTCAGGATCATACACATGTGGTGTTGGATAATAATCCTCGTCATAGTGAACTCCAAGTACTGGAACATAAACTGGAGTTTCCTTCTCAATAACCAATTTTCCATCAGGCATGGTGTAATCTTCAACACATCTTCTATCCAAGAAGGGAAGAACAGGATATTTCCTTAATGTTTCTATAAACCAATTAATTAATTATTTCTTAGCCATAAATGTGAAAATCGAAATAAAATACCTTTAACAACTTGATCCAAATATTTAAGATCTTTGATTGATTCATAGGTTAATTCTTTATGTTCCTGCATGACTTCTTTAATTTCCTTACGCAAACGAGTTTGATAGTTGGAATTTACAGCCATTTCATAAAGAGTGTACGAAATTGTTGATGCAGTTGTTTCAAAACCAGCCGCGAAGAATTGTACGGCTTGTGCAACAGCTTCATCTCCCACTGCACAGAAAACAAATTAAATGTTTAATACATTTTAGTATAATTAAGTGAGATTTAAATACGAACCGATTTGATTTGTTTTGAGAAGTTGAATGATAATATCAATAACATCATTACGTTTAACACCAGCTGTTTCTCTTTCTTTGATTGCTTGCCAAAAGGCATCTCTGCAGAATTCATTAACGCCGCCCTCGAAGAAGGTAAGCTTGAAAAATTTGACAATTGCCGGTGCAAAAAAGTATGATACGCCTCGAATTGCGTTGGATAATTTAAAATCAAACATTTTACGCCCAATTGCCCTGAATGCAGCATCAGGATGCTTGAAACTTTCTGCATTCACGCCGAATCCGCAGGATGTGATAACGTCCGTTGAATATTTGGCTGTTATTTCCTTAACATCAACGCCGATGTTATCATGTTTATTTAAATAGTCTATCATTTCGGCTGCAGCACTATTCATTAATGGAACCATGTTCTTGATTTTTCCAGTAGTGAAAATTGGTGTCAGTTTAGAACGCATGGTTTTCCACTTGGGGTTCTTCATCATAAAAATAATGTTCGACACTACAGGGTCAGCCCTCGTATCGCTCGTCACTGTACGGTCTTGAAAGTAGTTGAAATCTTTTACTAGAATATTTTTTATCACTTCGGGACTACGCAAAACTAGATGCGGCGTGCCAAAGACCCAAATGCCAAAGTAATCGGTTCCAGGCATTTTTGCGTAAAGATCGCCAAGAAATCCACCGATATTATTTTTGGTAGCGAGTACATCTCCAAAGTTTCCAATAATTGGTGTTGGTGGTACGAAGGGAACATTACGTTTCTTCCAATAGCCAAAGTCCCACGTGAAATATTTGTAAAGTCCGTACGAAACAGTCAAAGCAAATAAAACTGCATCTAGCAGAAAGCTGAATGTAATCAAACCCATCTGTAATTAAAAACAGATAAATTAAATCCTGTTATCTTTTAATTGACGTCTCTCCCTTGATAAGTAATTTAAAATTAATTTCGAGCAAATAAAAATGTCACATGCTAGGTTTACTTACATTGCGGGATTTACGGTCACTTTAATAGTTTGTCAATTAAAAAATAAAAGAAGTTATATTAATAAAATGCAGCACTTATGATAAAATTTACTTGGTCAATTACATTGGCGATAATAAGTTACTGTCTAAAGTCAGTGCTTCGTTAAAGTTATGTGCACAGAAGTGTTCAATCGTGGAATGAGGCTGGGAGTCGTATTTATACAAGTATTTGAATTCGCGGACGGGAAGGACATTCTGATTGCATGGGAACGTCTCTCATAACTACACGCACCGATATTGTAACTATATGCAAACGCATGCCGCAAACTATTTATTTTTAAGTATTTAAAGTCCAATCCATGTATTTACATACACTATCAAAAATTGATATTTGGTTACTTTATTCTTATATTCAGGTGAGTTTATTTATTCACGTGTAGACCTGCATTTATCATTGAGGTTTTAATTACTTCTAATTCCAGTAAAGATTTATTGCTATTTCAATTTCAAGCTCAAGGTATTTATAAAAAAATAAAAACTCTGGTAAGGTCATTTAGGGCTTCACACCTATTTATTATTAAGTGCATAATAGGAAAATAATTATCTAATTATTTAAACAATTATATCTCCAAATAAATAGCTACGTATATATTCAAATGTTTAGAGTTGTGCTAAAAATTTCAGGTTACATAATCGTATTTAAAAAACAATAATATTTATTTCTTTGCAATATTTTGCCTAAAAATGATGTATACTCATTTTAATTACACTGCAAACATTAATTTGCAATAAACACACGTATATAGGTAGTGTTAAATATTGTAATTAATGAACGAAAAGTTGTTTTGTTCAAATTGCGGCGCACATTACTTCATTTACTTGTTAATACATAAGCTGGGATAATATATTATTTGTTAAACTAACTATCATGCTATTAATTCTAATGATTTGTTTATAATTTAGACGTCAACAAGTTCTTTTCATTATAAAACGGAAGACATGAATCTCTAAAAACCGGATGGAGAGAAAAATGAAATGATATTGAAATAATTCAATCTTCAATAACACTCATCCTATAATATCAAATTGGGTCAAGTATGACTACTGCACTTTTATTCCTTTGGGAGTTGTTTTCTTTCCTGTTTAAGAATAATTTACATGTTTCTTTAATAGTCAGTCTATTAAACATTCAATAGAGTCAAGTGATGATATGTTTTAGAATGAAATGCCAGAAATGATAGACATGTTTTTAACTTTGTTTTGTTCTTTACAGTAAGTATAGAAAATATTACGTAGTCATTCACATTATAAAAAATATTATACGTCTTAAATTTATACTAGAAATAAAACATCCACGAAAAAATAAAAGGGTATTTTATTAGCGTAAATTAAATGATTTCGATACGCGTCAATTCAATTACGCTATCAATGATGCTGTGATTTATTAGACTAAAAATGAAAGTTTAAATGTCGAGTTCATTTTAAAAACTGAGAAGTTCATAAAAATATGTGATAACTAATTCATGCAAATAACCATAAAATAGCTTCATCATTATTGATAACTAAACAATTGCAGTATTATTATTCTAATTGCCACCGTGATTATCAATTATTATTTTTTTACGATTCCATTTTTATTATTAAACACTCACGTGTTGGTGGTGTAATTACTTTACACTGCAATATTTATTATTGCATAAGTTAAAAATAATCACTTTCTTTACATTTGCATACGTTTTATTTCTATATTGATTAAATACAGCACTTAAAGATTACAAAATTATTTACTTCACTTGATGTGATTAAAACGTCAAAATTAATGATGATGCCTACCAATTTAATTGACAGCAGACAATTTCCTATACGATGCCAACGAACGAAAATAATTTTTTATGTAAAGATAATCAATAGTAATAAACAGAGGCAGTTTTAAAACATTCGGCGCAGTGTGTACATCTGAATTGCCGACAATTGATAACAACTACAAATGCGCAAATAATTCCTTGCATAAGATAATTCGTTTCATTATCAGGGAGTGATTTATAACTTTTTAGTTTAACCAATAAACAACTAATTAAATTTTACAATAATTTAAAATATGTATTTATCAAAGTAATAAAATTTACTTAAAATTAAAGTATTTCTCATATTCCCAACAACATTGATTACAATTTATTGAGTCTGGATAGAAATGTTAAAATAAACTTTTATTTGATAACAAAATGTATGAACCCAGAAAAGCATTTGACGTTATTGGAATACAAATGCATGAATAATGAAAGTAAATGAAATATCAACATTCATATTTATTTTTATTAAATTTGATAGTGTTTTTATTTTTAGCACATTTAAATTACAATTGACATTCACATACAATTTGGTCATCTGGCTTAATCAATTACCAATCATACACATTATTTATAATCTTAATTATTACCATGTTGTACTCATCATTTGATAAAAAAGTTTATCTGATATATTTAGCGTTTTCATTGCTACTAGAGAAAACTGTGACTGTGAGCGTTAATGATGATGCTGCGTTTGCTCGTTTGCGCTCTAATGATTGACTTCAATCAATTCACTTCGCATTGTCTATCATACACGTGTCCTGCGTGCAAAAAACAATTACAATTAATTAGTAATCAGCATATTACTTTAACTATGTAAGTATCTATTAATATATCTCTGTTATTATGGATGTGCTTTGATATTAAATTGCTTTTACCGCAAACAATAATTTACTTAATTAAATAGAAATTCAATTGTAGAAAGTACAAATTACTTACTCGGTAATTTTCTGTGCGGGTTCTTCGATTGGATCACTCAGAGAGCAGCAGTCAAACACCGAAGTCTTTTTGACGCTTATACGATGAATAAAAATCAAAGAAAATATTATTTTGAATTCTGTACGATTGAATCAATTAATGAATGGAACGAATAGGTAAATTAATGACATTCATACATTTGTGTTAACTGTTAATACCCTCGGTAGTAGGTAATTTAATAGAGGTAGATAATATCAAGCGAGAGCCGATTTGTATTAAATAAAAACCTTTGTCATACTTCCGGATCAGCGGACGAGAGACGTGTCACCTCACTCGAGTTGCGACGGTGGTTTCGCTGATTGTTGTTGCTATGGTTGGCGGTAACGACGCTGCCTCCGCAATGTCGCAGCGACATGTATAGTGAAAAATTGTTTCGAACTACGTCGCGCACCTGCGAGATACATCATTCAATTGGCTGTTAGTTTCTCCGATTCAATCTTACGCATTTACCTCGCCGTTCATGAAGCAGTAGAGTGTTGCGATGAAGAAGCCTTGGAAGGACATGAAGAAGTACGTAGTGTACGACCATAGCGCGAATTTCCACGCTGTTTGCAGGGTGCGGAAGTCAATCATAAATAGAATATTTACACTTCCCATTAATGGTACCAATACAATTGCGGCGCGTACTGCTTTTCTGTAATAAATTATTTCTGGCTTAGAAAAATATGAATTAATATTTTGACTGTCATTGATTCGATTATTCAATGCACATATTATTGACGGCTGCAGGTCAATGAAGTTAATGAAATTTGGAATAGCATCTTATTCATCGATTTTGCTATGAGGAATATATGTAAATTACATGAGTATTTTGAATATTGGTGATTATTTATCAAGGTAAATTAATAAGAAAATGAAACACAATATCGTGTTTTCTTACCTGATTTGCTCAATTTCTCCCATGTTACTGTCGCGCAACTTCATCACCAATATCCGTATTATGTTTAGTAGAAACACCATGTTTATCTGAAAATATTCAAGTGCATAATATTTCTTCAATTACCATACAGTTCTAGAAAATATGAACATTAGAGTCAAAGTTCATGCAGTATATTCAAGTCCTAAAATCTTGATAAGAATAGACAACAGAAAATTATGCAATCACCGTTTTGGTGAACCAAAATAATTATCAATAAATATCTTTGAAAATCATCAGCATAATAAAGGCAACGAATCATCAAACAACATAAACCTCACGTGTAAATCTTTGGGGAGAACGAAAAAAATTAAACAAACTGATGAAAATGCGTTAAAACGCAAGGTAAACATTTGCTGAATAAACTGAGACGCATTACGTTATGTTGGCTAGACAAAAAAAAAGGTCCACACTAATGCGAATTGTCGAGTGCTAAAATTGGTTTCATGCTCCCCAATAACAAACCTGATGGAGCCCGATGGAACATTTCCACGAATATCAGACATTTTATTAGGGTTGCTTTACGTACATCCCGTAATTTTATGACTTTGCACCCTTTCGCCGAGTACCACTGCGTATGAATCCAATGATTATTACGAACAACTAAATCGTTCAACTACTACCCTAGATTATTTATGCGTAACAACTAAATATACGAAACTATGTAAATTTAGTAAACGTTTTATAAAAATACTTCATTGTATTTGGCATTCAGTTTGATAAGAAATTGTAGATGTAAATAATTTAAAATCTATTAATAGTATCATTATCATTACTTGGTTTAATCAACGAAAGAATGATAGGCTGCGTAATTTGTAATGGCTAAATGGCGACTAAATGAATAAGTAAATTGCAAAAATTAATTACCACAATTAATGCACTTGTAGGGCCTTCGAGAATCCAATAATTCGTCTGAAAATTGTACATATACCAGCATCTGCAACACACAATAATAACATTGTAATTAATTAATTAACGAACGGATTATCCGATTACGGCAGTACTTTGAAACGATTAGATTTATTACAAGACATAAACCGAATTTAATTTGAATCGTCGCTTTATAAGAGATTCATTTTCTTTGAGACTTTGCGTCTTATACTGCCTGCGGCGGTTCCCTATGGCTGAAAGCCTGGCGCATTCTTAATCTAGGACAATAAGAAATAATACTACTTTGAAAGTTTCACGGAAGTCGACTAGCTACGTTCTAGACTGAGAAGAATTTTAATAATATCATATAACATTGAAGGAAGTCCAAGTTAATTAATTCACATTACTATAACATGTTTATATTTATTTAATCGATCGATAGGATTTTTAAATTAAAACAATATGAAAAATATCGAATTTATTGTAGATGTAATAAAACTTTCAATGGGTAAAATTTGCTAATATTATGACGTCATAAATCTTTTTTATGTGTTAATAAATGGCATGCTTGTCTGGAAATGTTGCAAACAACTCCCGGGAAATTCACTGGATGTTTATGCATACTAAACATACACGCCATGCGAGTGCAAAAATATCACAATTAACGCAGATGAAAATACGTTGATAATGCTTGTAAATCATCAGTCTACATCATGAAAAATAGTTATCGAGGTCCCTTCATTGACAGCTTTCGCAATTACTTCATAACTTTTAATCCGGAGTTTCAATCAATTTGAATTTGTTACGCTTTGATGTTGAAAAGTTCACAAAACTGCAACGTCCTATTTTTTATGTTGACAAACATATATTATTTCCATTGAACTGTGAAAAACAAATATTCAAAAAAGTTGCTGTTTCTACAAATGATTTAATCGTAGTGCAACTAAGAAATGAAAAAGGATAAATAAACGAACAAGGATCTTTTGCGCATCATCAATCGCAGAAAACAAGTACGCTTGAAGTCTGACAAAGTAGAAAAGTACTCAGTTTCATTAGGAGCATCCTGCAAATGTACGAAGGAGGACACAAATCCTTATCGAGGAAGTGAAGTGGAATTGAACGCGAATGAACGCGGGTTAGTTGACAGAGGAAAATGTAATCATCGTTGAAATGCGAACGCACACACACGGAACACGATGATACCAATCAATAATCGTGTGTGGATTGAGACGTCCCGGTTTAATAATGTAAATTACAAACTTACTTTTCGGTTTCAACGTAGGCCATTGATGCGACCCAAATCGTTGTTAAAAGAATCGATGCCAACCATCCCGCATAGCAGTAGAATTTAATGAATGAATACTCTTGAAATACTGTAATTGTCATCGCATTATGCAAGGATAATCCTTCGATAAACATCCACATAATTGTTGCTGTCTTTGAAAACTCTAAGATGACAAGAAACGTCTCGCATAAATAGGACTGCAACAGTAATTTCAATATTTTTAATGCATTTAATAAAGAAAAGCAAGGAAAGCATAAATAACGACTTACAATGGTTTCAATCTTTTCGTACGGTTGGTCTGTATAGATAATCAAACGCACAACAACTTGAAGCAGCATTGCGATGAAAAGGTTTTTGTGTATTGTTGTGCGGTTATTTCTAAGTACTCTGCAAGAAATCAATACGCATTTCCTTATTAAATAATGCGTAAAATATGCCAATAACGTATTCACCTATATTTGTAGAAAATCGCCAAGGAAGCAAGTAAAGTGACTAGAGATAGACTATAGCCGATCATCTCAATAATGCGTGTTATTTCAACGATCTATAAATATATGTAAATTACATACATTATCGAAATGGCGAATTGATGAATGACATCTAAATTATGTTGCCTATGTTTAAAGAAAATCGTACGTGTATAATACACGTAATATTTGAGGAGAATGCAAGCTTGCTTACCGATAAACATTTTTCAACACCCATGCTATCATATAATTTCTGAAGCATTAATGTTAGTGGTTTAAAACAATTTCTGTATTCCGTGTATCCCAAATCAACAAGGTTGCTTCGATTGTTATTAAACCAGGTGCCATCATCATTGCATGTCCTCCATGCAAATTCTGTTTGTGTAAATTGATTTCTGTTATTCAAACTCAACATTCTGGAATAATATATTGTCACTTACTTGTTGAATCCAACCCTTTACCGTGTGGACAATTTTGAGTGCTATTTGAATTTGCAATTGTTGGAGGCCAACATAGATATTTATCAAACACCGGTGGGCAAAATAGACTTTCTGCAAAATACGTGTTTATAAATATTTATAAGAACGGAGCAAATTTCATAATTTTAACGAGGCCGCATTTAATGAGTTCTAGGATTAAATCTCAAAATAAACAAATAAAAACGACGACTTGGTATGAAGCCAAGAAGATCTTTTACCATTAAGTCCTTTTGTACAGACAACAAAAGATTAATTAAGATTAATAAGAGCAAGTCGGAATGTAAACGGAAATGCAAATAAAAAATATATTTTAATACTTGTAGGCAGACAGTGAAACTTGTATTTCTGCTATTATTTGGTCAGAATATATCAGGGCCTAAAAGTAAAGTTCAAAATTTGGTTATTGACACCACCTTTAGACTGGGTCTTTTTGGCGTAATTTATGTGTTTGGATTGAATTTATAATTATATGTAATCAACTCACCGTTTCGACGAAACTCGTCTACCAAATTCGCGTTCAGTGCATAGCACGTTGCATTATCCATGATTCAGTAATGCGAACCGATCTGTAATCGTATTACAAATGCATTAGTCATCTTGTTTGGATAAGCTTGATAATGTTAATGAGGTTATTAAATATATATTTCTTTCCGGTAATTGTTTCAATTAAATTATGATTCAAATAATTACATTAAATTAATGACATTTCTATTTAAATTTGATATCAAATTATTATTTTTAATACCTATTTGTACAATTCCATATAGAAACGAGTGTGATGAAGTTGAATTTGCATAATAATGTAGAATAAATTTGTTTTTGATTATCTAGCACCTATGAATATATATTCCGCAAAATCGAGTTGGCAGTGAATTCAACCACGCGCTTGAAAGGAAAAAAGGCACTCATCTATTTTATAATGATACACTTGTGGATGCACGATCATCAAGTTGAAGAGTTTTCTCGCCTTTTCACTTTTCATTTCTGGCTTGACAGGGCTCACACTTTTGTTCGAGGTTCATTTTCCTGTTACATTGTTACCGCGTCTCATTGACCCTTAAAGTGTCATTTGCATGGCTATTATTTCACCCGCATGAGCATCTAATTTCGCAAGTATTCTGCGCATAATCTCAATAATAATAGAGAACATATTGTAAAAAGGATTAGTTATTAACTATCCTGACAGAAGCAGACTAATAAAACTCCTTAATCGTTGATTTGGCGTGAGGATTTAATGCACTTGATTCATTTTACGCTAATGTTACATTATTAACCAAGGAAAAGCCCATAAAAATGGCATTTTTATTGACGTATTGATTGATTAGTGTGCTTATTGGAACGACATGAGTGAATAGCTAAGGCAATTAAGTGCTATGAAGATTTTACTCCGATTTTTACGAAGTAATTGGATCACTTTTCCCATTCTATTCTACCTACTTCAGACTTTATCAGTTCTTCTTTCACTGCGAGACTAGGGCTAATTAAATCTTATTTTATAACGGTTGCGAAAGATTTCCTTTCAGATAATTGTATCCACATAAAATAATTAACCCTTGGTCTGCAAATAGATTTTGCTTATATGACATTTTACTTGACGTACTATTATTTTAATTAATTCTTAAAATGTCTGAAATTCAAATAGGTAATGTCTGATGTTAATTTCATATTCCATAATATTTACATAATTTATGTTAGTTGAAGCTTGATTACATTTATGCATACATAAATGAAGTTGGTGCATATTCTATAAATACATTTTTAATGTAATATTTAAGTTTATTCAATATTAGGTCATCTTGTAAGTTTAGATTTCAAGAAAAACCTTCATGAAATTTATCATCTTAATTATTTATTCGTTTATTAGGGCATTGTTATATTGTTGATATATTGTGGTTAATATCTAATTAGGCAGCTCCGATATCATAGGACTCAATTTTATGTGTGACTCGCTAGATGATGCAATTTTATTTTATGTCGGGCTCACAAAGCCATTCGAGAGGATCAAATCCGGCCATCCTCTTGCTTCCTAATCCTTCTGACGTCATTAAATTTTAACGACACTTAATCATTCATGAAACACTCGCGCTCAAGTGCGATGAAAAAATCGAATGAGTTTTCCACTCGCAGGCAAAGTAAATTTACAAAATGCCGCAGTGTTTATATTAACGCATATTTATTTCTTGGTTCCATAGAAATTCCGTCTAGAGGTAAATAAATACATTTGGCACATTACTTGAAGTAATAGCTTTTTCGAGGATGGTCCGGAACGTTGTAATAGCGAAGCCGCAGCCTTCAAAAATGTTAATGCTAATAAACAATACTAAAGCTACTTTGCCAACGCTGCCATTTAGAGATAAAATGAGCGATTTTCCAGCTAAAGATCGACTAAAATATGGTACGAATACATATTTTTGAGTAAAATAAAATTATCCGATGGAATTTCGCAAATAGTTACAATTGGATATAAAATTAGAAAAGCCATACTGTGGAAATATTCTTGATAAATATTTAGTCAATTAATGTGCGTAAAACCGCACTTAAACAAATAATTCAACCGTTAAGCAAATAGATTTTTAATCCCGACTTAACGACAAATAAGTCTCAATTGAAGGTCGTGCGATACTCACATTTTTTTGCTAAGACACAGCTAATTTTAGGGCTTTAAGATTTATTAAAACATGAATAATTATATATTAATTTATGAATCAAAGTTTTAATTAAGAGCTTTCAGATGCACAATGCTTGATGACTTAGTTTGAGATCTCCTCCTGCTGCGTTCACTTGTTGAAACCTATTGAAACAACTGAATTCACTAAATTCCCGCAATTGTCATCTGCCACTGCTATGCAATTTTGCTGCAATTGCACGCTCAGATGCACGATAAACCTCTAGCGTCGCGACGCCGCTCACTCTCGGCTGGTGGAGGCAAGCAAACTGAACGTGCATCCGGCGTCGCAGCGCATTTTATCACTTCGGTCTGTCGGCGTCGCTTGAATACAGCAAACAAGGATGCTTCTCTTCTCAGCTTCACCCACGTGTAAGCGCATGAAAATAATAATTCAATATTAAATTTTCAGCTTGCCTGTTGCAACTTTTTTGCCATGTTCACGCGATAGAAATCCCAACCGGAAATGAACACGCGCAAGTTCAACGAAAAGTTTGTGTGTATTTTGATTCATGTATGCATCGGAGCAGTATATCGAAAGTTTTAGCATCGTTAATCCAGTGCACAATTGAATGAGGGTCATGGTTAAATTGCAAAGAGAGCCCAGGGGATATTTAACTTTTTGCAAAATATCTGTACTTGTGCAGTCATTAAGATTCAACTCCTTTTTGTACTCTGCTTGCATTGATTAGATGCTGTGAGTGCATCGAAAGCACGTTCTAATACGGATCGGAATTGATGATGGAAAACTCATTAAAACTATCGAGTATTGAACTCTTCTCTTTGCTCCCAAATGGCGGAAGCAACAACCATTAAACTTTATCAAATTAGAGCAATGCAATTATATACATATACTTAAATTTAGAATCTAAATTAGTTTCAAATTAATACGATTTGCCTCAACTATTTTCAAAACTGACCAAACTTAAGCCACCTTGAGAAGTCTTGTGAATAGTCGCTTTTCCGCCAAAGAAGATGACGTCCAAATACAAGTTTTACCCACCTACCTATCTACCTACTTCCTCAAGAGTTTGAGATACTTTGCGAGGCCAAGATTTTTATTCACGCTTCAAGAATTTCACTAGATTTGCATGCTTGAATTGATTCACGAGCACGATCCGTGCTTGGCGCACATTGCTCAACTTGGGAATTTGATATTCGTGTTCAATGTACTCAAGCATTGAATTTTAATCCAACCATATTTCAATTTTCTTCCCTGAAGAAACTATGCGCTGATCTTAGTTTATGTAATGCACAACGCATCCACTTCTTAAACACGGCAATTTATCACATATTTTACAAATTTTATGATGATACAGTAGACAATATAATTTTCCAACTGAGAGAAATACGTAGGTACACCGTTTTCATTATGCGAATAGACAAAGTGTGCAAATATTACGACCATATTTATTTTGTAACGCACAATGCAAACTTATAATTCAGTGTACAGGATGATAAATGTGCTACATACTTATAAGCTAAATACAGAACATTGGCTCGCGTAAAAAACGCGAGAAAACAAACAATACATTGTTAAAGGATATTTCATTACGATAGGCATACTTATTAATAGTCGTGGCTCATTGAGCCTTACAATAGATCAACAAATACACATTTGTTTACTCAATTCCCGTTTGCGAACCTGATTGTTCAACTTGTATTAAATTACACGCAAAAAGCTTAATCGCTCTTAATGCTCTTTTTTTATCTCTCATAGATTTATTACGATCTGTCGAATAACTTTCCTCATGTAAAAGCATGCAAATATTATTAGGAATTTGGCTTTTCAACGTTTATTTTTACAGCAGAGACATAAGGTAAATACTTTTTATGTCGACCGCAACACGAAACTACGAATCGAAGAAGCAATAAATATTTTCGATTTCGATTGAATCTACGTCACTTGTACATCCAGACATGGTTTGATGATTCAAAACTAATAATGAAATTGTAATGTTTGCACGTAGGCGCTTGTTATTTCAATATGATCGCCTGTTTTTTTCTCAGGATTCGCAGCCGGTAAACAGTTTTCTCATGTCATAAACTTTCCTGTTTGTGATTAGCGCACAAACAGGACGCGCACATGTCAATTAAAAGGCATGAGCACCTCAATAAAACTGCCATCATGTTGAATGATGAAATGCATAAAGTAATTGCGCTTCACATGGCTTGTTGGAAAATGTTCCACGTCAACACGAGTCCTGGACACGTGAGGAGAGAATCACGTGGATGCACCCGATGTGTGCGCCCAGCGAAAACGTAAACGTTCCGTTTCGCCCGGTGTTTCCTTACATCTCCCAGTCCCAGTCGTGTATTGTTTGCCTGTAGTAGGTGGAAATTACATTCAAACTCATTTCATTTCACTGCCAGCTCATTGCGAACACGAGTGCGTGTAATTGATTAAATTACAATTTCTATAGAAACGCATATGAATTTGTTTGGCTATTTGTTATCTAAGCTCTTCCAAGAGCTACCAACTCTATATAATTTCCCACAATGCCTCATGAAGCTGTAAAAAACTGAGTTTTCATAGAAATTATTTATTCAAGGGAAAAGTAAAGACATTATTTTATTTAATCATATTTTATTATTAAAGAATAAGATCAGATTGTTCAACAAAAAACAAATTGGAGTATGAGACGGTTAAATACATAATTTAAACTTTAGTTCAAATCATTTTGTTGTTTATAGCAGGCAGTTTAAATTAGTATGTTTTCCGCACTATAAGACCCGATTTTACATATAAAAATGAATTTTAGCATACGTCTTATGGTGCAATAGTGCGCACTATTCAAAAAATTCAACTTTAAATTATCGTCTACTCAATAAATATAAGTTTTAAAAATTTTTATGTTTCATCGTTACGTACGTCTTAGGGTGCGAAATATAAAATAATTAATCTATTCTTCTAATATTTAACTGATATTATATATATAAATATATCACGAGAACGGCGTCAGTAATTTTTTCTTATTACCGGTTTAGGCCTAGATATTTTTGATTTAATTATAAACATCCGTAGTACTTGGTAGCGCTGTGCATGGGGTGTTCGCATTTGGTGCAAACGTCGTGGGTTCGAATCCCCACCTCACAGATTTTTTTATTAAATTGACTATATAGATTGAATCACAAATATAGTAGTAGGAGTCAATTCAAAAACATAGAAATGAATTCTGAATCGTAATTATCCTGAATTTATAAAGCCACATGGAAGTCAACAAACAACGGCAAACAACGAAAGGCATCCAGAGCCAAACCTAAAACCACAAGTATTTGGTAAATAAGAGTGGGGCAAAAATACCCACTTGATGCCCCCATGACGTCAGAATAAGCGGTCTGTTGGTAACGAAAATCGGGAATGGGGAGGCA